>CM076607.1:15813709-15904839 GCA_038502775.1 Hippodamia convergens | reverse complement strand
AAAAGGAACATTCTTGAAGAGCAGGTAGTGACATTTGCCCGATACATTGGTGAAAATTTCATTTTTATGGGCGAAAAATGCCAGACCCCATCGTGCGCGCATCGTTCAGGAGTACCTTGAAGGGGTTGAAGTCTCTCGAACGGAATGGCCAGCAAGAAGTCCAGATCTCGATCTGATTGAGCAGGTTTGGGACAACCTCAATAGAACGCTGAGAAGTTCAGACAATCATCCAGCTACTCCTAATGACTTAGGATTCCAACTCGGAGAAATCTGGGAAGGATAAGATCACTCATTTCGAGTATGAACCATCGTTGCCGAGCTGTAATTAACGCTAGGGTTGGAAATACCAAGTATTAAATCACTTATCAGCATTTCAGTATTCTGAAAATTGTTCATTTCTCTTCTTTCACATAAGATTCGGTGAAATCCTGAATTTTACTTCCATTCAATGTGTCTTGTTTCGTTCAAAACTTTTCCGAAGAGAACATAAAAAATGAGTTATAAAGTCAATGTAGAGTGAACTTTCATTTATATTGAGATATTCAGAATATGCGTTAATGTTTCTGCGCTGTGTATGTCTATCTTCAATAATAGCTGAGATATAGTGTAGTTTCAACCAAAATGTGTAACAGTGTAATTTTTTACATGAAAACCCTTTCAATAGTTACTTGATTAAGAAATTCTCTAGAAGAAACTCTGGTCTCAAAAAATGTTCAGTTTTTAAATGATGACTTTTCTTGAAAAATAAAGTGAAATCTTCAGAAAAACAAATGAAGAAATAAAAAAATCTGCATGACGAAAAGCAGAAGAAATTTTGAGAGGCTGAAAAGTGAATGCAGTAAAATGATGAAAGCTAAAAACCACAGGCTTTCCAAACTGAAATTTGTTGTGTTTTGATCTAAAATTAAAAGAACTCCATAGGGAAATCAAACCTTGTCGCATGGAAATTTTCATGATCTTCTTTTGTCGCATATCTCCTCCTGATAAGAGACCCATCAAATAAACCAAGATATTTTACAGGCTCCTCTTAAGATTTGCATGATTCTCAGAAAAGAATCTCCCCTGGTCGTAACTCCGTCCCAGAGACCATTCCAGCCTATCCGATGTCTTAATTAAGCCGAGGTAAACTTAGAGCATCAACCCGATTAAATCTATACGTCTGAGCTTATTACGAGTATTGTAGGCGAAAATATTCCGCAATCTCGTTATCTTGTTAGGGGAATCTGAAACAGATATCCCGAGATACAAAACATGGAAACCATTAGAGATAAACGTCTAATCTCAATTAGCTGAGCATATTTTGTTGTTATCTGACGTACTAGGTGGCGCGCATCAACAAGATGTTTTTGTTGCTGTTGCACGAAGATAATATGACGCGGAAGAGAGAAGATGGATGATGTATCTGATTGGGGGAATTGGAATTGTCGAATCGATCTTGGCTTCGATCTTTAGAGAAGAAGGCGAGGATTTGCTATGCTTAACTAGCTACTATTAAATTACGGATACATATCTTTACCAATGGTCTATTTCGCCAGGATTTTTCAGATCAGATTGGGAAGGAAGCAGATCCTACTTATTTCTTCTGCGAGCCAAAATGTGTCACAACAATTGAAATTTTTTTGTTAAAGATATTCCAATATAAATTATTGGATTTCATAAATGTCGTTTCTTCTCAATAAACACAGTTTTTCGTAACAACAATAGAAACAATATTGAAAAGAGAACATTATACACGCATTTCTCTCACAGCAATCCAGTAGCGTACTTTGTTTTTTCCAAGAGGTTCCTTGCTGAGCCATAACATAAAGTTGTGTTTTTTCTTATGGAAAACAATAGTTTGAAATAGCTTAGAAACAACCACCATTTTTTCCTCGTTTCAGAAATATATCATACATCATACATCGCCCTCAGATTCATTCATTTGATGGAAATTGGTGCTTAGTGCTAGTGTCTTGGGAGCCTCATTACTTAGTGTGTAGTGCTTAGCACCCAAAGCACTAATATTCATTTCTCGTCACAGCTCTGGTCCTTGTTTTGATTCAAGATCAAATTCGATTATCTACTGCATTTATCTACCATCAGAGACGACATAAATGCAGATTTTCTTGTCATCCATGATGACTGATACTGAAAAATGTCTTCAGTAGTTCTTTATATGGTATTGAGTGGGGTTGAGGCAGAATAACCCCTCACTTTTCTTTCTGTGATTGTATTATTGAAGGTATCATTGCAAGGTACATCTCAATTGACCTGACGAGCCGGTAATGACCTAATCGAACTCTTGCGGTAGAAACGTTAAGAAACACAAGAAGAAGGACGGACATCCATCGGCAGAGACCTTTCTCCGTGCATGTGAAGACTCCATATAAATATAGCGGAAAGACAGTTCCTGCATAAAATATGGCGTACAACTTACGTTACTTCGAATCCGTATCCCAGAGGTTAATTATGACGGTTGTAAGGAGGAATTTTCGCCAATTCGAATCAAGATGATCCCGGACAATCCTGAATTATTCCCGAAGATAACCGACAAAGTGAGCAACGGTACAGGTCCCTGCTGTTCCCACGTTTCAATTATTCTCGACTAATAAAATACAGGCTCGTGATGCGCAGATCTGAATTAGGGTCAGATATCCAGCAATAATTCAGTGGACATCCACCCACAAGCTGAGGTCCGTGCATACGGGACATAAGAGATGAGCAATGCAACAAACGGTGTAACTGTAGGATTTAAATTCGTTTTCGATAAGCTTGCTGATGGTATTATGGGAGATTTTGTCGCTATCTGGGAGATCAGGGGCTGGTTTCGGAGAATTGATGATTATCGTTGCAAGGTTCAAAGAAAGAAACCACCAATATTAATGTTTTCTTCTCAACGGAAGGTTAATTTGGGACATGGTTGAGGTAATAATACTGGATTAAGAAATGGTAATGGTGGTGGAAGATGTTGTCACTGCAAGGATAATATATTCGTTGGACTTCTTGGAAACCTTGAAAATCTATATTCCTGAATTCCTGAGTGATCCATAGGCAGAGCTAAGTGTAGCCAGTACTTGAAATTAGTGCTTCAGGCACTAATTAATTAAGTTCGATTGACTCATTAGCAGTTTGTTACGCAATTCAGACATGTCTAACAATCAAACTGTTATATCATATTTTTTAGATGGAATTAATCTCTCTGCCATCACAGAGAGAAGTATTCTTAGAGCGTAGGTGTTGTTCATGATTCGCAATACTGTATGATACCTAATGCTACCTGATTTGCACTAACCTCCGCTAACACTTGTGATTTCGGGAAAGGTTATTTTGTACCAACGTCACTGAATATTATATAGAGAAGTACAAAAGATATATTCAAGAAATTGTTTTACACCATCATTTGAGAGATGCTGCATAAAATTAATTAGGTAATTGAATTAGATCTTGCATCACATATCGAAAAGCTATTTTGATGAAGAATTCAGCGATTTCTTTTATTTTAATCTAGACCTGCTCATAATTCTGATAAGTTCATATTGTATAGATAACTTTCACTAGTTTCTGATTGCAATAATATACAGGGTGATCCATGGTCGATGGTACGTTAGACGTTTACGGAGAACGGAAAGCATGGCATTAATAAAAAAGCACTTTCCACCGTTTTTTGTTTGTTTCGAAAAAACCGTCGAATTCTGAATGACTTTCATAACTCTTGCTCGATGCATAGAATCTTAGCATTCTGCATACGAAATTTCAGCTTCCTGTGATTTATAGTATGGAAGTTACGATAAGTATGAGAAAATGATACCAAAATATTCGTGTTACTACTATGAATACAACAATGCAAGATATATACAGTGTGTGCCATTTGAAATAACAAAGTAGTTACTACTTTCTGGATAAGCGGCAACATCACAGCACTAAAATATTTTAGATCGATAGAGCATCTGCCCTTATCTAAGAAACCGAATTTTTAATAAATTCCTGCTTTTCCGTAAACGTCTAACGTACCATCGACCGTGGATCACCCTGTATACGAGGTTCCTGACTACATATCTCTCATCAAGTATCAGAAAAAAGCCTGTACCGGATGATGATGTAGACAGCTAACACGAAGATAATAAAATAAAACTGGCAGTCCCTTAGGTATAATTTCTGTGAAATAAAATACAATCAGATCGTGGATCCGCCTCTAATCTCGAAATAACTCATTTATTAAACGACTTTGTAGTAAAAGGAATTACATATTGATGGTGTATCCCAAAGGATGCCTCAGTATTAATCTTCGAATCGAGATGAGAAAAGTGCTTTTGTTCATTTCACTGGTTTTGTTTCATTCCTGCGGTCGTAATTTTAACTAAAAATTTCTTCAGGTCTCTTTTTCATTCGATCAATTTCACAAGATCCTTTGCCTGATGCTACAACGTTCTCTGAGGAATGCTTTTAAAAAAATGCTAGACTGATATGTACTAGGGTTTCTATAAGAACATAGATATGCAATGAGGATTTTGTAATAAGTGTCCTATATCCTTTGAAGCGTTTGAAAAAGGGTAAGATACTCTGAGTCTGCCAGTTAATATTTGAAGGGCACTGCTCTTGAAGTGTTTGGTACTTTGAGGATACATATCGATGTGGGAGTTGTAAATCGGATTATTCTAATTGGTGTTGGATGCAAACACATCAGATCCCTTGGAAAATATCAACAAAAAAAATTTTTCCGCAACACAACAACTTGAAAAAATAATTCGAACTGAAACAATTACCAACAGAAGACCATGCAGATCAACCAAGTTAACTATGACCGTGAAAGAGGTCTCGAGCGACATTTATGATGGAAAAGGGTGCCAATTACATGTTTGCAACCGGTTATCCCGAAAGTAAATGAAATAATTTTCACTCTGCAATCACTGTTACCCACATTAATAACTTACGCGGTAACGAGCACAAGTCGCACAACTGTTAAATATGCTCGCGGGTTGATAATGAGCTCCTAATAGTTGGGCGGTTGTCTTTGTAATCCATCAAGTGGTTCGTCTCTGTCAACCGGAGTAACTTGGTTCTTACCTCCGCGAAAGAAAAGAAGAATAGACTGCTCGCCATCTCAGACCCCTACTTCGAGAGCTGGCCTGAGTAATTATAGGTTTAGCTCTGACTGGAGCTATGAACATTATCCGTAAGGGTCGAATGAAAGTTGGGAGAAACGGTGATCAATCATCGTTGTTCCCTTATTGTCTTTGTTCAACATGATTTTAGTAAACGCCCAATTCTTTTCTCTTACTAGATGTCGTCCACTTGTGATATTTTACTCAGGAGGCTTGAACAGTTGCTTCAAAAGTAGAAGTTTTGTATGAAGATTTTTGTGTCTGAAGATTATAAATATGCTTAAAGAGACTAGAGCGGTGGTATATCTCTTCTTTCAGTGACAAAATCTGATTACATTTCTCTAGCCTCATGATGAAGATCTGTGGGCCTATTGATATTGAAAATAGTTTTGGTTTCGATGATTACTATTTGGAATTTCTCTTGTAATTCCTTCTTTTTATATTCAATAACCTTTCCCTGAACTATCAAAGTAAGAAATTCAAGAAACCATTGATAGGTGTTTGAATTATTTGATCATTCTTGTTACTTTGGCAAAAGGACAAGACTCTAATGAAAAATGACTCTGTTAGTTAAACAAACTAAACTGCCCCACATGAGTTAGGGATATTGACTTAAATTGCAAAAAACTATAGTTTAAATGAGATTTTATGATGAAAATTCGTATTAATATGATTTCAAGTTGCAGGAAATAAAATTAATTTAGCCTGTAGTAGGTCTGCAGCGTATATAGGGTGGTTAAAAAAAAACCGAGTAAAATAACGAGATTTCATTCCCAGAGAATTCAAGCATTTTAAGACTCACAATACAATGTATGGCCTCCACTGGCATATATTAGCTTATCATCTTCTTTGCACGAGGTTGTTGAACATTTCTTGAGGAACTTGGTTCCATAAGGGGGCAGAAGTTCTCTCAGATCATTTGAGGATTCTGGAGTAGGTTGATGATTATCTTATCTTCTTTGGAGCATATCTCATGCATGTTCTATGCAATTCAAATCTGGTGAGTGCGGAGGTATTGGTAAATGTGGAATAACAAGCTCCTTGCACGCATTATCAACTATAGCTCCACGGTGCGGTCTAGCGTTATCGTCTAGAAATTGAAAAGTTTCACCAATAGCAGGTTGAAAATTTGGCCAAAACATTGTCAATGACAAGCTCTCTATAGAATAAGGCGGTCATATTCCAAGGACAAATGTGACGATTACGAGGTATGCGTGGGATTGTCCATATATTTTTTTTTCGAGAATCTGAAAATCGTTCATATCTGGTGGATTCATCAGTGAAAAGGAAGCTACGCCATTGATCGTTCCAATTGATATGTTGCCTTGTCCATTCCAGTCTTTGAGGCTTTTGGTCACGTGTTAATGGAACTCCTCTTAATGGACGTCTAGAACCTTTGTTCGCCTCTCTCAAACGTCGTCTGATGGTTTCGATGGAAACTTGGACCCCATCTGCATTTTGAAGAGTATTCCGTAGCATTCTACACCTATGTAGATGTAGGCTTTCCTCTCGCCGAAACGGTGGTGAAACGATGCTGAGCAGGTTTTGTTTCTCGTCACACACCAAGCCTTGGTCTTTCTAAATTATATCACACTTTGGCTGACTTGGAGCCTTTCCGCTACAACAACCTGAGTTAGGCTACCCTGTAGCATTCCGATAGCACTATTAGCCTCAGCGTTTGCCAATTTACGTCTACTAAAAATCGTGTCAAATCGAAGCCGTTGATAAACTGACTCGATTTCAAAATAAGAACATTTATGAAGCATATGCAAAGAACCAAATTTCAGAAAAAAGTCGACCAGATTGACGAAATGTCTCATACTGATTTTTATTGGATAGATTTCAAGTTGTTATTGAGTTTTAAATGATTTCACAGCGATTTTCTCGAAAATTACATACTTTCGAAACGATTGTATACGATACTCTGAACTCTTGTGGAGCAGTAGGATATTTAGTTTGATTCTCCCCCTCAGCAGTTGATCATTCGACTCCAAATGGATGATAATTCATCTCTGCTTCTGATTGTTTCCTCTTCCAACCCGGAAGACCTATTCGGTCCGATCCTTCACCAGCAAGACCGGATAATAAGACTGTAACGATCTTCCTAGAGGATGAAATACGATTTTTACGGTCGGTCAAACCGCCCGTTCTACTCCTAATTGGGCGCGATCTAAAAGGTTGTTAATATCGATACGTATTTGTCTTACTAATTCAATTTCATCGAACATAATTTCGATATAATGCCACAATTACCATCCATCTTGGACGCAATTATACGGAAGAGATATATTATTGCGTCGATCTTGAAACGACTGATATTTGATCGGGGCTGATGTTTCTCATCGAACATAATAAGGCATGGAATTTTACTTCATGGCCACTGCCACATTCATCAATTTCAATGGCTGCATTGATGCTGGCTTTGGTGCATTAGAAAGTTGTTACTCGCTTTATATAGATTTCAAAATCATAACTTTTCCCATGATACAGAAATAATATATTGCACCACTATATATTATTTCAATCAATAATAGGAAAAAATTATGGATACTCGAGTTATGAAAAATCTTCTATGCTTCATTCTGCATGATTTCTTCTAACCAAAAACTACGGGAAGGTCAAACATGCAATCACTTCTCATTTCGAGATCCACACTAGTTCAGAATGAGTATAGGTGTCATACCACTTAGTTGAAGCAAGGGGTTTCATAATTAAATCGGTAGGTTCCTGTCACCTTCATACTTAGTTGGATCACACTTACTCCAAAAAACTGAAACATGTGAGTACATTATATTATCATCATAATCTGATAAACGTTCCAGTACTTCAATATTTTTACTTAATTTCACTCAAGAGAAGTCTCATAGTTATTTATAATACAGGTACAGAAAGCAATGTATTCTCCCACTTGAAGTGATTTTAATATGAGACATTCTGAATGATGCATTTGAGCCGTTTTGCGGTGATTGCTTTCATTTGGAAAGAAAATCCGAATTTTTCGACCGCTGCCTTTATTACAATAAATAATTCCTATAATATGTTGAGACTGGTAGCATTAAGAACGCTAGGGTGGTGGAAAACGCTGTACTGCAAAGGCGCCAGCATTTGTCGAAAAGGTGCGTAACAGCGTCACCATTCAAATGAAAGAGATTGTATTGAAATAGTAATATATATATTCTTCTGATTAAGAGAGCTAAAATAATACAATACAAATTGAAACAAAAAAGGACCTAGCTGGGGTTAGGGCAACACAGGAAAACCATACAGGTCTGTAGTATGATAGAATGAAGAAAGGCAAAAAACCCCAAAGAAAAAAAACCCTGACCTCACCAGTGTTGGAAAAAAATTAACCAAAAATATCATATCAGAGGATCTTGGAGAACATCTACGAGATTAAAAGAACATCTTCATGTAGTTCTTCAATGGGCAGCTGAGAAAAAACAGACTCTTCACCAATCTACCCAAAATTCAAGATCTGAAATAACAAAAGACAAAAGCAGAAAGAACTAGCTATTAAAAATCAATTAAATGGTTTTTGAATTAACCACCCATTGCAGAAATTCATTCTTCATATATAAGTTATGACAGAAATGGCATAATGTTTGAGAGAAATGAAAAAACCCAATCAATTTCCCTTTTCGAATTGCTAAACATGAAAAAACTCATAACACAACCAGCTAAACCGTAATTCAGACTAAGTGAAAAATCAACGAGTACATAACTTTCAACTGTCCTCCTTCACGAAGAAGTTCCTCTTTTGATATGTGGGTTTCTTACAAGATCTCAACACCATGTTCAGTGGCTTATTTTGGAACGTAATCACTTTTGTCCTTCGAATTCCTCCAATATTCAAATTCAAATTCTCAGCTTTGCTCTCTGATCGTGAGGGTTATTTCGAACCAGGTACGACCATCCTAGTGATGATTTCTCGAACTTCAGATGTTTGAAGACCGCTACGGGACCCTAATAAAAGGAAATCATCTCCCAAAGATAAACCAAACATTTTATAATACAAGAAACAGAATATTTTTCGGGACCAAAAATTGGAAATTGTCCATGAATTTCGTTTAATGATTTTTGCATTGAGACAGTTTGATTGGCAGAACTGCTTTCTGTCTCAGAATTACAGAAAAATATGTTGATCATTGTTTTTTTTTTCAGGTATGTGCTGTTTTAGATTTGAAATTTGTAGATACCTGAATAGCTTATCTTTGGTGAAATTACAAGTATTTGTTCACTTTTTTGTGGATCTTTGGTTGTTTTTTACTTGTTTGTAATTTTTCTTGTCGTTGGAAAGTTCGACTTTCTATAGTAACTGCTATTCAAATATAATTTTTTCGAAACTCTGAATTTATTCAAATCCAAACATTCTTGTTTGTTTGGTGCAGATCTAAAAGTGATAATTTCACTGAAGTCGTTGCAGCATAAGAATCAGAATTACCAGGTCTCACCTCGCAAATATTCCTCGTCCAGAGAGAACAAAAAAAATTTATTCGATTTCAATTGTTTCATTCTGGCTGGGAATGGGACATAAACAGGGCGATTTTTCACTCTCATATTTTCAGAGCAGCGATAAACGTCCCGAATGCATGACCATAAAATGTCCAATTTACTTCTTAGCGTTCCCGCGTTAGCACTTGATAAATTGCCGCGAAACAAAAGGAGGGAGAATGGCGTTGGAGAATCCACGTCCCATCGCACAAAGGCGATATGAAATGGAGTTGCCGGTTGACGAGGAAATTATAATATGTTATTAAGTACGTATTCCTGTAATGAGTTATACCGGGGGCCCGGAGATGAGGGAGGTAGATAGCCCTTGGAGTGGCGCTAGGGGGAGAGCCACGACAAGATCTCGAGAGGAGAGATGATTCCGTTATTGAGGTTAGTGCCTCCTCGACTCGACCGAGTTTCGAATAAATCGGAATCCGGGTTCGCCTTCCGAGGAAACGAGGATCTTTCAATTTCGGCCGATCCCATAGCTCGCTATCCGGCCCGAAGGACCATTATACAATGGGAAGTGCGGGGAAAATCGAAACTACGGTGGCGATGATCTTTATCAACTCGATCCGGTGTCGGAAAGCTACTGTTAGGATGAATAAAATATACACTCCCCGTCAATAAATTCCGGACAGGCAAAATTTTTGTCAAATTCAACACCCTGTATCTTTTTTCGTGGTGCTGTGATTTTGTTGAAATTTTCAGCAGGTATAGAATTGGGTATTGTAATATTAACCTGGAATTTACTTTGCGAAAACATCTGTAGTTTATCCCTTATGCAGGAAGAAACAAAACCTCATTTTATACCCTCCATTTCTAAACACCCTCTGGTGAATTTGAGGCGGAAAATTCGATATAATCAAGTTTTAATTTGAACTGTGATTCTTTCTAAACAAAATGTTTCTTGATTCACGTCAGTATCTGCTTTAAAAAAACTCCTCTTGACAGTTTCTCCTAAGAGGATTATTCAAATGTCCACCGATCTACCTCACCCCCACCAACAATTATATTATCACTGATTCTGGTGCTTCATCCCTTTCCAATGTTGAGCTCTTGAGGGAAACAATGTTGGAACGACCTTGGTATATTTGATCAATGTCGAACAAGGTCAATCTGGAGGTGAAATATTGAATTGTTCCGTTAGATCTTGACTTTAATCACAAAATCTCATTCTCGAGAGAAATACAAAATTTTTGTCAAATTCAACACCCTGTATCTTTTTTCGTGGTTCTCCGATTTTGTTGGAATTTTCACCAGGTATAGTGTTGGGTCTTGGTATATCAACCTGAAATTTACATTGCAAAAATACTGTAGTTTATCCGTGATACAGAACAAAACAAAACCTTATTCTATACCCTCCATTTCTGAACACCCTGTGGTGAATTTGAGGAGGAAAATTTTACATCATTGAGTTTTATTTCTGAAGTGTGACCCTTTCTTAATAAATTTTTCAATATCTGTTTCTAAAAAGAAGATACACATTTCCAAAAAAGTCTTGAAATTTTTCAATTTTTATAACAATTCAAAACATTACAATACCTTATCGACTAGCAAACATACACAAACATCTGAAAATTAATAGCGTGTATTTCCACCTCGCTTTCTCATCACTTCTATCATACGATGTGACATACTTCCAATGCATTTCCGAATTGCTTCTGGGAGAATATTTTCCCGTTCTTCAAGAAGGGCTGTTCGTAAATCGGGCAAGGTATTGGCTGTCGATTTCGAACATGTTCAATTGGATTTAAATCCGGACTTCTGGTTAGCCGCAGGAATCGTTGAATAGTCGCCTCTTCAAAGTATTCTGTTACAACCCGTGCAACGTGAGGCCTAGCATTGTTCTGCATTAACAGAAATTGTTGCTTCCCCCAGAAGCAATTCGTAAATGCATTGAAAGTATGCCACGTCGTATGGTAAAAGTGATGAGAAATCGAGGTGGAAATACACGCTATTAATTTTCATGTGTTTGTTTATGTTTACTAGTCGATAAGGTATTGTAGTGTTTTAAATTGTTATAAAAATTGAAAAAATGCAACACTTTCTTTGAAAATATGTATCTTTTTTTTCAGAAGCAGATACTGACGTAAATCAAAAAACATTTTGTTAAGAAAGGGCCACACTTCAATTTACAACTTGATAATATCAAATTTTCCTCTACAAATGCACCACAGGGTGTTAGAAATGAAGGGTATAAAACAAGGTTTCGTTCCTCCCTATATTACGGATAAACTACAGGTATTTCGGCAAAGTAAATTTCAGGGTAATATAACAAGACCCAAATACTATACCTGGTGAAAATTTCATCAAAATCGGGGAACCACGAAAAAAGATACTGGGTGTTGAATTTTACAAAAATTCTGCCTGTCCGGAATTTATTGACGGGGAATATATGTGTCTATGAATAAATGCGAAGTTCATATTTTTCTCGGAGAGTTTGAGAGATATCACAACGCTTTGCAATACACTAGAATGCGATTGCTAGCGATTAGGAGCGAAGCCGTTCTATATGCATTCTTCTTCGATGAATGGAACCTCCTATGGAATATGTTAATATTTAGCCGAACTGTTTTGGACTTAAAACCTTCTGATGAAGGAGCTGTTCAAAAAAGCGAAGCTCTCGCTGAAGTTCACTCTTCAGATAAATTCTAAAAACAAGTTTTCGAAGAAAAGCAGAGCAAAATGAGAAATTTTTTCCGCTTCCAACGGCAACAAACAACCCGAGATTCATCACATCTGATGATATCCCCATTTCATAAACCGGAAAAATACCCTCAACTCCAAGATTTCATTTGGGACCGAACATTAACTAGCGGAGCCCGGAGTAGAAAAAACTAATAAAATAAATTGCGGCATCATTTATAGAGTTAGTTGGGCGACATTATGATATTTGTGACGCTGTCGCTGTAGGAAAATAGCGTCAAAGCTTTATTCGTTTCATTTTTCCGATGGAGAGTTGGAACGGGACTGAAATTTTATTAAGAAGAAGTGGGTTTATGAGGAAATAAGAAAATGCTGGTGAAGAGTTAGTTGTTGGTTGAACTTCTTACAAATTGGAAACAAATTGTTATTTTCAAAATGTTTTTTCTCCTTTAGTTCTGCTAAGTTGTTGAGAGCGTTACCAGCTCCTCTACCTTTGACTTTTTTCTCGAAAGGAGTCTATCACGATAGCTATTTGAAAAGTTGTGAATTCAGATTCCGTGAAGAATTTTGCTGGCAGCGCTAGCTTTGCTTTTTTCTGCTGCTGAATATTGTTACCCTGTTTAGTTCAACATCTTTCATGTGAAAAAAATTGATGCCCAACAAAATTTTTCTATGAGGATCATAACTGGTACTATCAAATCTACATCTACTCCTTGGTTACCAGTCCTCTCAAATATTGTCCCTCCCCATATTCGCTTTGAAGTTTTGGAACAAATTCAATTCCTTTCCAAATTCATTTTCCATACTCACCTATATTCCAGATAATAAGGTCCCCAGATTGAAGTCGCGTAAACCTTTTTGGTCAAATTTTCTTATTGATATGAATAGAAGCGACAAAGAAATTTGGCAATCTGAATGGAATGTATGCAATTTTTTCAATAAAGATCTTGTTACTGATCCTTCCATCAGAGTTCCTGGTTTTGACCTTCCCAGGAGAATATGGTCTGTTCTAAATCGTATTCGAACAGGCCATGGACAATTCGACAGCATGCTCTTCCGATGGAATTCGGTTGAGAGCCCTAGTGTGGGGAAAATGAGGAGACTATAGAACATCTTATAAATAGATATGCCATTTATAATTTTATAGATGGCTTCGAGTATACATAAAGTAATGAATGCATTTCTGAAATTTGTGGTTAATTTGAAAATAGTTTAATTTATTCTAAATAATTGTTTTTTTTTCTGCTTTTGTGTTTTTTCATTTCAGACTGAGAATTTCGAGTCGTTTTGTGAAGAATCTGTTCATCTGAATCCATAGACGGATAACATGAAGATGATCTCTTAAATCACGCTGATGTCTTTCAAGATTTCTCTGATATTTAATATTTTTAGTTAATATTTTTTTCACGGGCGAGGTAAGGGATTTTTTTTTCAGCTGAGGTTTTAACCCTTTCCCCATTTAATCATACTGCAGATCTGTATGGTTTTCCTGTGTTGTACCAACCTCAGCTCAGCACCTTTTTGTTTCAATATGTATTGTATTATTTAAGCTCTTTGAATCAAAAGAATATATATTATTGAAAATGGAATGAGAAGAGAATCAAAAAAGATTTTGATGAAAAATAAGGGAAAATTGAAGATAAGATGAAGTGGAAATGCAGTGAAGGTAATATAATTCATCTGATAATAAACAGCAAGGATTTTGAAAGTATTAATACAATTAGAAAAAGATTATCGTAGAATAATGAAACACACTTTTTTAATTCATCTATTATTTTGCGATCGATTTCGGTCAGATGACCATCCTCAGGCCAGCTGAAAGTACCTATACAATATTAAGCAATTATGGAAAAAGATATTTTACTTACGTCCCTTAAGAAAACTTAAAATAGGAATAATTTCAAGAAATGGTATTTGAAGTCAAGGAGGAATGATAATATAACCAAGAAATTTTATTTATGGACTTTGAACAAAGAGTAGTAGTAAGTGTTCTTTATAAGAGAGTTAATTTCATAATTTCATAATCAGAACATACATTCAGAAAAAAAAAAACAAGTCAAAATAGAGCAAAAAATCAAGGAAAGATACGGATAGAAATCGATCAGAATTGGAAAATTTATTCTAAGTATTCTTTTATTGTGTACGGTTCAAGTTCCATTAAGAAAAGTCTCAGAGCAACCTTGAACTTTTTTAGATTCGACAACATCTGAATATCTCTTGGGAGTTTGTTGTATTTAGATCATTGTTGTTAGCTTTCGATAATGATTCTTCAATAATCAAACTTGTTTAATTGATAAAACTAAATCTTTCATAATCAATGAACTCTCAATAAAGATTAAGAGACAGCAGCCGGGAGATTTTAACTTAATTTTTTTTTCATTCGGTTCCAAATTCATGAATGAAATAAAACAAGAGATAGAGAAGAAAGACTAATAACAGTACCGATGCAAGAAAACTACCGTTTCATTGCAATTCTCATGGAAAAGAGTAAGGTTTCTAACGAAGAGGCCGATCGCGCACCGTCAGCGCAACATTACGTGGGTGTCATGACTGTCGAAATTTTTGCACTAAGGCGGATATTAGAGCGGATGATTTGCACATTTTAATAAGTCATTATTCGGAAGAGAGCGGCCTCGTTATCGCGCCACTCGAAACATCGTTTCAATTTGCCTCAAATTGAATTTCCTCGTAAATAATAAGCGGACTACGTGAAGGCCTTTTAGCGTTAATAGGGGGTATTATGGGACACTCCTCTTCTCCAGACGTTTTATGAAAAGCGGAGGCGGGCACGTACGCCGCGGACTGTCTTTCCGAAAGGATACTTCCGCCCTGCTTTCTTCCATTTTCTTTCTGCGCTGGGTGAAGATAACTGAAGAAGTTCGAGATTTTTATCTTGATGCAGCAAGTCAAATTCAAGATGAGATTCATGAATCTTCACTAGCCATATTCACTCTCTATTCTATAACCTGGGAATCAAACTTGATTCCTCTCTAAATTTCAACGCCCATTTAGATGATCTGCGTTTGAAGCTCAAAACTTGAAACAATATTCTTCAGAAACTAGCTGGTTACTCATGGGGCGCTGATGCAACAATACTTCGAACAGCAGCGCTAGCTTTGGTTTTTTCTGCTACTGAATATTGTTGCCCTGTTTGGTTGAACAGTGTTCTTAAAAAAAAAATTGATGCCCAACTAAATTTTTCTATGAGGATTATTACTGGTACCATCAAATCTACACCTATTTTTTGGTTACCAGTCCTCTTAACTATTGTCCCACCCCACATTCGCAGAGAGATAACAGCTTTGAATTTCTGGAATAAATTTGATTCCTTTCCAAATTCAAGTCCCATACTCAACTCTATTCCAGATAATAAGGTCCCCAGATTGAAGTCGCCTAAACCTTTTTGGTCAAATTTTCTAATTGATATGAATAGAAGCGACAAAGAAATTTGGCAATCTGAATGAAATGCATGCAATTTTTTCCATAAAGATCTTATTACTGATTCTTCCACCAGAGATCCTGGTTTTGACCTTCCAGGAGAATAGGGTCTGTTCTAAATCGTATTAGAATAGGCCATGGACGATGCAACAGCATGCTTTTCCGATGGAATTCGGTTGAGAGCCCTAGTTGTGAGTGTGGGGAAAATGAGGAGACTATAGAACATCTTATGAATATTTGTCCCATTTATAAATTGCAGTATGGTTTCGAGGCTATACATGACGTAACAAATACATTTCTGAAATGGGTGATTAATTTCAAAAGAATTCAATTTATTAGGAAGAATTTTCGGGTGAAAAGTCTCTTTTGGTCTCAGTCAAAGTTCTTCATTGAAAACTGCCAAGCTTTCAGCCATTTACATGGCCATCCTCAGGGCACTAGAAATCAGAGAAAAACAACAAAAAAAAACAACAAAATCTTACAGTCAAATTGAACTAAACCGCATCTAGAAAAGCATAAAAACAACAACCATGGACAATCAAACTACACATCAATATGTTTACTCAGTAAAATGTTTGCGTTGTCATGCGTCCGTTAATTCTTTGTTCTTTCTGTCCTCCAGAGTTTTTTATTATTGTAGACTTCATTTTGTTGATTCATAGATTGATATTTTAACGATTTCACTGAGTGAACATATTGATGTGTAGATGTATTGTCCATTGTTGTTGGTTTTCCGCTTTTGTAGATGCGGTTTAGTTCAATTTGATAGTGAAATTTTGTTGTTTTTTGTTGACTCAGTGTAATTTCTTTGATTTCTTGTGCCCTGAGGATGGCCATGTAAATGGCCGAAAGCTTGGCAGTTTTCAATAAAGAACTCTGACTGAGACCAAAAGAAACTTTTCACCTGAAAATTCTTCCTATTCTACTCAATGAAGTCGATATATTTTTCATGGAATTTAATTTGAACTAAATAAATGGTTTCTTTTCATTTCAGATTAAAAATTGCGAGTCGTTTTGTGAAGAATCTGTTTATCTGAGTCCATGGATGGATAACATGAAGATGTTCTCCTAGATCACGTTGATGTCTTTCAAGATTTCTCTGATATTTAATATTTTCAGTAAATTTATTATTATTATTCGACAAGAACAAATCTCAACTATTCAGTTGATCTATCATTGAAACGAGTAGAAGCATCTATCTAGTCGAGATGATGTTCTGCTCTTATGCTAGCCAGAGGAGGACCTCACACAATTTTGAACAGCCAGCCTCTAAATTTGAAATTCTTACAAATTTGCAATAAAGTTAGGATGCACGAACGAAACAGAATCAATAACTCTTCTTATTCATAGTTATAGTTTAAAAAGGGTAACAATCCACGGTGACCTTATGGTATATTGTGCCCTTAGGTCAAATCTGTTCTCACCAAACCCTTTATATCTTGCCTCCCAGTTCCAGAGATCTAATGATATTCAATATCTGGAAAGGCCTCAGCAAGCTAATTCCTCTTCGCAGGTTTGTTTTATGATAAATAAAAATAGCGAAAATCTTATAGGAACTAAGATATTTCAGAAAAACTTTCAAAAAGTCGATTTTTTCACCTCTGATCCGAAGAATTTTATAGACTCAGACACCCTACAGTTGGTTTGGTTTGAGACAAGTTTTGAGAGGTCAAAATGAAGGCTTTTCCTAGTTGACAACCAGTTATCTTGAATTTCGAGTTGAAAAAACCCTAAAATGACTGGACTGTATAGAAAATACAATAATGAATGAATTATAAGTGTGAAGCTATAGTAAATTCGGGTAGAAAATTCGAGTTTATGCCATGAAGATGAATCAGGTAATTTTGGCATTGAGGTGTCAAATTTTATAACCCTTTACTTTATATTCAAGAAATCTCAGGAAGATTCTTCGTGATTTTTTTGTTTTAACAATAGGTCAGAGATCAAGTTGAGCATCACTGATGAGTCAGAAACCGGACTACCTGCTACTCCCCGTTTCAGGACATAACTTCGTCGGATTTATTCCAATCATAGTTATGGAAATTTCAATTGTTCATATGCATGGCTATTATTCCTTCTCGGGAATTCTAGGAATTCATGGGATTTTTCGAGCAACCTGTCAGTAACCCTGACGAAGACTTTCCTGTAGGAAAATCTCTTCTGCTTTAAATGGGGCTTCATTGTGGCCCATTTTCGATAGTGGATTCAACCGGAACACATGATTAATCACCCCACCCATTTATCCTCCTGTTGCCGCCATAAAGAACGGAACTGAGGCAATTTTCTGGGTCAATCCCCGGGACGACGACCCTGTTCACACACATGGCTCGGGACCGTCCAGATAGGCCTCGGGTCGTGACAGTTCCTGCCGGAGATTCACGTTGGGCCAAAACGCCATGATGCGGATCCGTTAGGTTGATAATTGTGTGAGAAATTTGTATAAATATAACAATTTCAATTTGCGATCCACCCGCGGTGGTCTTATGCCAGCTGAGTCCCGCAATTTGAGGTCGTGTTACGTGATGGTCCGTCTGTTTCTGCTTGTTAATTCTCACGCGTTTTTTTTTTTCGTTTCAGGTGAGTACTGCTACTTTCCGTTTCATGGTGGGTGATGCTTGGTGAGCGGTGAGTACTGATACATCGTACGTTCATTTATTTCGATGGTAGGTTCAACCACTTCAGGAGTGTCCATGTTGTGAGTCTGGAAAAGTTGAAGAAATATAGAACTTTTTTTTCCATTTATTTATTGTACACTGTGTCCCATTTTCGTTGAGACTGCACTGTATCTCAGCTATTTTCAAATATAAAGATATGCAGTTTTGGTGACTTTGTTTAACTTTTTTATAAAACTTTCAGGGCAAAAACAAAAATGATCGCTTTTAGAGTTTCAATATTTTTTTCAGGTTCTGTATGAGAGAAAAAAAATAAAACTGCTCATATTTTCACTCAGAAGTCAATGGTGTATTCAAAAATTCTTTTCAGAGTACTGATTTTGAGATTATGCACTGACTTGGAATTTTTTGAATAGAACAGCCTGTACAGGGTGAGTAAAATTGGTGAAACCAACTTTTTAACCGAAAGGGATAGAGGAAAATGAATGACACATTACGGTCGTCTTTTTAAGAGTAACTGATAATGCGATCAACTGCATTCCTCTATCTTTTTTGTTTTCGAGTTATAGGCCAAAATTGGAATTTGGGCGATTTCAACTTTCATCATTAGATCCGCTTCTGTTTGTGCTAGGATGTTGAAATGAAAATCCAGTGGCATACGCAGTTTTTTCCCAAGAGGTTTCCTAGTTGAGCTATAACATAAAGTTTTTTCTTACTTCTGAAAACTTTGTGTTATAGCTCAGCAAGAAAACCTCTTGGGAAAAACCATAATACGCCACTGGATTGCTATGTAAAAAGTGTCTTTATAATGTTTTCATTTCAACAACCAGGCACAAACAAAAACGGATAGATATAATGTTTCTGTTTGTGCTAGGATTTTGGAATGAAAACGTTATAGAGACAACCTTCCATGGCAATCCAGTGGCGTACTATATTTTTTCAAGAGGTTTCCTTGCTGAGCTATAACATACTTACTTCTGGCAACTTCATGTTATAGCTCTTGGAAAAATCATAGTACGCCACTGAATTGCCATGAAGAAGTGTCTCTATAATATTCTCATTTCAGAATCCTTGCACGAACAATAACGGAGATAATGACGAAAGTGTTAGTTCAGGCATCCCACTCTGTACATTTCAACGTCAAAACCGTGCAAGTTTTTCCTGAATATATTGATGTATCACAACCTAATCTTCAATAAATTTTAGCTTTCAAAATCAGAAAAATCCATGTATCTTCATGCAGAGGAAAACAGTGTTTTCAACATTTTTAATTTTATGTTGAAGAATGATATTTCGAGTTCTTGTTTGAAATATAATTGAATAAAAAGTTAGAATTACAAGGCGTTCTGAAAAAGTAATGATTGAATGTATATGTGAAATAATTCAGGGCCTACTATTGAAAAATCAAACGGATTTTTCTGATCTCTGAAGCTGAAATTAATTGAATATAAGGTTGTGATACATCAATTTAAAAAAAATGCAAAAATTTTACATTTTGAAAAAGAGAGTGTTTCATTTAAGAATGCAAAGTTTGTGCTCAATCTTAAAAACAGCTCAAATATGCCACTGAGTATGGTAAAACTCATTTTATGAAAAAATGCTCAAATGGAAAAAAGGTTCCTGAAAATAGATGAATTTTTGAACAGATATTGCAATTACGAGCTGCAGTATTCAAAATAGACAACTAGAGAACAACTGTGAAAATTTACTATATATGTAAATTTTTATTGTCATTCTTGCATTTCATGTTATGAATAGTGGAAGTCTTCAATGCGATTTCTGCTTTTCTTTTTTCGAATTCTCTCTCATTCCTTCCTCTTGCTTCAGGTTTGAAAAATGTAAGTTTCCATTTCACATTTACATCTCCATCAGTATCAACATCGTTTTTTTTTTTTTTTGTTACGTTGGTTCATAATTATAATTGTTATAATTTCGGAAAAATATGAAATTCAAGTACATTAAGGGTTGGTTTCACAAAACTTTGTTTGTACCGTTAAATTAATTGGAGTCACCGCGATTCGTTGAAATTTCAAAACGAGTGCAACCATTTTTAATGGTTGCAAAATGGCGGAAGCGGATTTGAAGAATATACAGGTCTAGTCGCTCGTTTACCTACTCCAGAAATTGTTTTATTTGACCTGAAGTGAGGATGCGTTTATGATAACAATCATTTCACTTTCCCAACATAAATATCAACAGTCACAAATAGTTCATATAATTCATTTAATGTCTTGGAGCTGCAAAACCAGGTGGGATAAAATATTTTTGTTTTTCATTTACCAAAAAAAAATATTCTAGAAGCCGAGTATAACGGTGCTTGCCCCTCCAATAAACAGATGTCGTTTCCCATGCTCCAAGGCTCTCGAATGTTTGATAGTTTTCAAAACAAATCTAGTTCAAGAACAAGAATTTAGTGCTTTTTCGCCTCAGTTTTTCATAGACAATTCTAGGAAAGTTAAGAGATAGGGAATTCATGGATAATGACTCTTCAAAGGCTTTCATCGAAGGTAAAGATATTTCTGTAGATTGATATAAACACATAACTCACTTCATCCTAAAAAACAACTAACAATATAGTTGAACATGTCATGATGGGAATTGTCGAAAACACAATAAATATTGTACTGGCACAAATTCAAAAGAGTACAAAACCGATGCACCTAAAATCCCTATAGCAGACCGAATAGAACTAGAGTACAATCCTCGTCCATTGTTCATTTTTCGGAGGCAAATCCAAACATGGTCCTTTTTTCCTAAGCCGATCGCCATAACGTTAATTCTCCTATTGCAGAGACATCGAGTCGAGTCGTATCGATAGCTCGGCTCATTTCCCATATTGGAGAATAATGCCGGACGCGACAAGACCTTAGCTGTGTTCGGCAGTAAATTGCTCGCAGTCGGAGGCTCTGGATTGAAGAATGCATCGAGGATTTATGCGCGGAATAGGGGACAATCGTGAGCATTGTCGGATTGAGTAGATGCAGCCTGTGTTGAAAGTTCGATCAACGTTTCTACATTCATTCCGATACGTTTGAAGATTGGGCAGTAGCGTAGTCGATATTCAATACAAGAAAAAGGTTTTAGTTTTGTCTTTAATAGATCTATTGATCATATCCTTAGAGATTTTTCCACTTGTTTCTTAGAGTGTTCGAATGTTTTGAAATCTTTTGCAGTGTATTTTGCCGAATGTAACTGAATCAATAAAAATCAAAATCATAAACTGAATCTCAACTGTATAAAGTCAATTTTGTGAACACATCGGTTGTATGGAAAGTTGAAGCGATTTTGAGGATAGTTGCTGCAACTAAGAGACGAAAGCAAAAATTTTATTCGCGAGTGAAGGGTACAAGCAATTTCATATGAAAGTACCTCCTCCATAAGATCATTGGAAGGATTAGAAGGTTATATACTCACGGAATAATTATGTTGAACTTGAAAATACTGTATGAACAGTATTGATATAAATCAAGTCAACTAAATATTACGAATATTTCCAAGCAATTTCAGACAATTGAAATGTAATAGAAAGTGAGTTCACTAATATTTCCATCAACCAAATATTTTAAAAGAACATGACATAATATCAGTTCTGCATGTGGAAGTTTGAGAAAGAGTAATCAATGCTAAGGAGTACTTTTTCTTTGCATAACACAACTGTGTAAACAAATCTCAATTCTTCTTTAACATTTCTGTTGTCTGTTGTATCCATGTCTGAATCAGGACTTGAAATTGGGAAATAATGAAAACAAGATATAATTATTTGGTTTTTATTTTTCTTTCGTTTTTTTGTTGTTGTTTCAGAATGACATCTGAATTTACAAAACTTGAGAAAAATATCCTTACTGGAGACAGTACAGAGTTCTGAAAACAAGGCTTTTTTAGACATTGTTATTGTATTACTTTTTCCTGAATGTTCAGGAATAAAATTCATATTGCGTCTGATGGGGATTTCAAAAACATATTCTGAGGGTCGGTTTCACAAAACTTTAATTGTGCGATTGAAAAACCTTATGTAAATTCGGACCAATCGAATCACTTATTGTGAAATGTAAACGAATCGCGGTGGTTCCAATTAATTTAACGGTACAAACAAAGTTTTTGTGTAACTGACCCTAAAAGTTTAAATATTTTGTTAGTTACAGGTAAGTTCGAAGTAAAACAAAATACGATATAATAGATATGATGAGAAATGCACACTCATCTTAAACAATATCGAGACATTAAATGCAGTTATCATGAATAAAAATTTAAATACAGTAGCAACTACAAATAAATGATTACAAATGGATAAAAATAGGATGTGGACAAAACTTAAACTTCGATCACGAGGATCTATTGGTCTTCACCCAACTTATTCATTCAAATTTCAAGGAATCCGTCAATGACCAGAAGCACAATTTTCCAACTGAAATAAAAAAAAACGGTTCATTATGAAGAAAACAAGAAGCATTCTAGGACATAGATGACATCGGTCTTTCCCTTCTCTCAGTGGGTACATCTCCTCAGTCCTCATAATGAGAGATCTGTGAGCCTATAAAGTTGAAATATTGCCTTCTTCAAAATACCTAAATGAATTTCTTCAAATTAATCGAATAATATTTATTTTGTACAGTTTGCTGCTATTTTATTCCTTTTTTTCTGGGTTAATGGTATCATAATGTATCACTCAAACTTTAGAAACAGATTCTGCGATATTTTTGATTATGTACTAGGAAAAACTGAACTGCTTCTGACTTCCTAGTCAGAAGCAGATCAGTTTAGATGAAAAAGCTAACAACAGAAAAATTTTCATTATATCCACTAAGGAACAAGACCAATCATTCATATATCATTTAACAACTCGAAAAAGTTTTACCTGCTCAAGAAACTATGATTCCATCTTGTACGATCCGCCACTGTGGGCATAACAGTTTGTGACGTCCAAGTGCTGTACCACAAGATGTATCCATTCTGAATTTATGGCGTACATTTGACAGTTGCGGTCCTATTCTCCCATCTAACTGTAGAATGATTTCGCACCTTGACCATTTCATTGCCATCATAGAGCTCATAAACCCATTTCTTTGACTTGACCCTCTTCGCTCTGTAAGCATATAAGGAAATTTGAGAATGGCATACCTAATGATGCAAACTGAACTGGGGGAACCATGATGCACGATGTCGATAAATATTTCAAGATGTTTTTAGGCCGCGTTTCTTGGGTTTGCTTCTCCAGAACCAAAAGTTGCTTGATGAAACCTATCACTGATCTTTTGTGTTAGCAAGCAAGACCACATACTCTACTCGTAAATCTTGGACTAGCTCAGGATGATATAAAGAGGAGTACCATCTACCTTAGAATACAGTTCAAGATCAAGGATTGGTTTCAACGTTCAAGGCGAGGAGAATTTAACAATTCCATGGAAATTTTTCAAAATATTCCCTGAATAATGGCAGTTTTCTTCCAACAGAATACTCGTTCCTTATGAAGCTATTTGGAAATCTATCTCAGTTCAAAATGATCGATCGCGTAAGGAATTTTATTAGTTTTTCATTTGTGAACGTTAGTTTCCACAAACACAATATTAATCAAAAGAGTTTATTTTATAACTAACTTGTAAAACTGACAGTTAACTTGCAAAATTTTTACAAGTTAGTAGTATTATTTACATTAGAAAATCTTGTTTTATCGTCATATATGTTGAAAATCATGGTACAGTTGTTATTTCCAGTGACACAGATTTTTGATGATGAAAGTGTTGATGATACTGATGAAGATGAACCATCTGTTGACTCAGAAACTGCTGAACTCGAGGACTGCAGAACATTTGTACTCTCCTTACTACCAAATAATTTGCAAGCATTGCGATTTTTTTTGTTGACCGAATCATCGACATTACTCATTACAATTTCGGTGCTCTTCCATCCTCCTGCACGCTTTAGTGCTAAAATATCTCCAACCGAATCCGCAACCAGTGGCTTCAGTTCTGCGAAAAGAGTGGCCGGTGTATAGCTCCGGACTTTTAAACCTAAATATATCGCTAGTTGCTTTGGGACATCACCAATAGTGTGCTGGCCAGCATTAAGGGAAATGCACTCTCCATGTCGGTATGTCAAAAAAAATCTTAGGCTTTCTGTTCCAGCAGGCTGAAGATTTACATATTTTCTGTATAACATGCAGGGCTTGAAGCTGCAGCCACCATCGGTTATGGTGAATCTTCTTGTTGTTGAATTATCTGTTTATTGCAATGTCACAATAACGTATTTTTCCATATCTTCTTCATAATTCATGTTTAAGGAGAGAATTTCGTCACATCGACAACATCCAAAAATATCAAATACATTACAATTTTCGCCAGCAACCACTAGTCATGAGGAGCATGTAAAAGAAATTGTTCAGCCTCTTCTCTACTTTTTACCTTGGCCTTTTTTGCTGTAAAACGCTCATTTTTTCGTTTCAGAAACGCTATTGTATTTTGAAATCTGCAAATGACAACTAAACCTCATATTTTTCAATAAATTTTCTAAAGAAAACAAACCTGCGAACAGCGGCATTTTCTTTCATTTCCAAGCAGCTTTTCAGCATAGACCATTTTGCCCATAAAGTATTAGGGCTGAATCTAGCTGATAGTTGATTCAAGTACACCAACAAAACATCTTCAGTTATCCCAATCACTCTATTTTTGTTTTGCCACTTTTTGAAGTCGTATTCTCGCTCGCTGATTTTGCAGGTAATAAACTTGATGCTACACTTCTGGCTGCCTCAATAATTTCTTTTGGTACATTCATTTTCCCTTTCGCCAAAACAAATGTAAAGAAAAATAAACAGACCTGTTCATGGCAACGCTTCCATAGCTTACGACATTTGCAACAAATTATTGAGATTTTTTTGGAATTTATCTGACCTTTTTACATATGAGAAACAAATAAAAAATAAAACAATACACGCAAGGTAACGGGTTTTACTGGCTCAAGGAGGTAACCCTCTTACCTTGCTAGTAATGTTATATACTATTTCATGAAGTTTCGTGATTAATCCTAGGAGACATGTTTGAGTTCTTGTTTCGAAAATGTTTCACGTCAGAATCTGAATACTCGTTTTTTTTTCACTCTGGTTTTAATTTAACCTTGCTCCCTATTTGCAATATCAAACGAAGTTTGTCGACAGGAAAATGATCATTCGAACCGTTCAGACAGAATTAATTTTTTATTCGAGAATGAGATTTTGTGATGAAAGTCAAGATCTAACGAAACAATTTAATATTTCACCTCTAGATTGACCTTGTTCGACATAGATAAAATGGACTAAGGTCATTCCAGCATAGTTTTCTCCAAGAGCTCAATTTTGGAAAGGGATGGAGTCCAAAATCAGTGATAATATAATTGTTGGTAGGGGTGAGGTAGATCGGTGGACATTTGAATAATCCTTTTAGGAGAAACTGTCAAGAGGAGCCTGGAAGAATGCAGATGGAGCTTCATGCCGGAACACTTCTCGCAAATCCAGAAAGGGCCTTACTCATTACGCGGGGCAGAATTCAGGAGTTGTCCCATTAAGTTTGTGTCATGCGAGAAAACGGCATCCGGGCGTCTTATTATTACCGCTCGCAAAGAAGCGCCCGGTCTAGAACTAGACGTTCCTGCGGGCGTTCCATTTTACGTCCTCTTTTCCGCGATGGAGGTTTTGCTTAAGCTCGCTTTCCGCTGTGCCGAACGTTGTGCGCGGGGCTTCAACCAGAATTATACCGCTCGTGGTTTTCTTACCTGACTTTGTATGGGAATATGGAAAATATACTGCTCTTCGAAATTTAGGGAATTTCAGAAATTTCAAAATTTGCCTCTCTAGGATTTTTTCAGATTTTATTAGGTTAGCCTTGGACAGGACCCTAATCAAACTGGTCTGTTCGGCTGGTGAACGTTCCTGTTTGGGTACTTCTTGGCGTGTCCATGAGATATGTTCTGTATTTTTTCAAGTTGTTCTTTTGAGGAGTTTTCATTTGGTTATAAACATGAAATTCTCAAGTTCGTTCATCTGATTCATTTAGCAAGTAAGATCTCAAGTCTTCTGCCTTCTCAAAACCAAAGGTGGTTTTAATTTATACATAGTCCTCTCATGTTTTAATTTTTCAATTGTATCCTCTATTTTTCTGATGAACACTTATTCTACTTCTCAAAAGTAGTTTGTCACTGTAATAGTACATAACATTACTAGCAAGGTAAGAAGGTTTTTACTGGCGAATGGAGGATATAACTGACGAGCCGCAGGCGAGTCAGTTACTTTCTTGAGCCAGTAAAACCCGTTACCTTACGTGTATTGTTTTATATTTTATTTGTTTCCCATTTGTAAAAAGTTCAGATAAATACCAAAAAAATTTCAATAATTCATCGCAAATGTCTTAAGCTATGGAAGCGTTGCCATGAACATGTCTGTTTATTTTTCTTTACATTTGTTTAGGCGAAAGCGAAAATGAATGTATCAGAAAAAAATTTTGAGGCAGCCAGCAGTGTAGCATCAAGTTCATTACCTGCAAAATCAGCTTCAAGGTACTCGCGAGAATACGACGACTTTAAAAAGTGGCAAAACAAAAATAGTGTGATTGGGGGTAACTGAAGATGTTTTTGTTGGTCTACTTGAATCCACTCTCAGCTAGATTAAGCCCTAATACTTTATGGGCAAAATGGTCTATGCTGAAAATCTGCTTGGAAATGAAAGAAAAAATGAGCGTTATACGCCAAAAAAGGCCAAGGTATCAAGTGAAGAAGAGGCTGAACAATTTTTTTTACATGCTCCTGATGACCAGTGGTTACTGGCAAAAATTGTAACAATATTTGGGATTTTTGGATGTTGTCGATGTGACGAAATTCTCTCCTCAAACATGAATGATGTAGAAGATATGGAAAAATACGCTTTTGTGACATTACGGCAAACAAAAAATTTAACAACAAGAAGATTCACCATAACCGAAGCCCTGCATGTTATACAGAAAATATGCAAATCTTCGACATCCTGGAACAGAAGCCTACAATTTTTTTGACATACCTACATGAAAAGTGCATTTCCCTTGATGCTGGCCAGCACACTATTGGTGGTGTCACAAAGCAAATAGCGAAATATTTAGGTTTGAAAGACCCAGAGTTATACACCGGCCACTCTTTTCGCAGAACTGGAGCCACTAGAGATATTTCAGCACTATAGCGTGCAGGAGGGTGGGAGAGCACCGAAATTGCGATGAGTTATGTCGATGATTCGGACAACAAAAAAATCGAAATGTCTAGCAAAGTACTTGGTAGTAAGGAGAGTACAAATGTTCTGTAGTCCTCGAGTTCAGCAGTTTCTGAGTCAACAGATGGTTTGTCATCATCAGTATCAACTCTTTCATCATCAAAAATCTATGTTACTGAAAATAACAATTTCACCATGATTTCCAACATATATGACGATAAAAAAAATTTTTAATGTAAACAATACTACTTACTTGTAGAAATTTTGCAAGTTATTTGTCAGTTTTACAAGTTAATGACTTAATAAAATAAACTGTCTTGATTAATATTGTGTTTTTGGAAACTGACGTTTACAAATGAGAAACAAATAAATGTCGTATCGATTGATTAATTTTGCACTCTCTTATAGACCAATGTTTTAGATCATATAAATTGATTATTATATCATTATTTTCTCATATTGTATTAATCTCAATGATGAACAGACTTGGACGATTGAGATTTCAATGCATGTATCTCGTCTAAGGCCTTATTATTCCTAATTATTACAATTCAGTCTACGCTGAATATTAATTATTCAACCTTCTGTTCTTCTGATCGACAAAGTAGTCATATTTTTTGTGACTACTCGTTCATTGTAAACGTTGTGTTTAATATTGAATTAGTTGAACTGCCTCAGAGTCTTAGTCTGACTTCATGTGATCTCATTCTGAACTTATCTAGATTACCTCTGTTTTTAGGTGGATAATGTCATTCTAAGTTTATAGATGATTTCAATATTTGCATTTCTTTACTGTATTAGCTTCATGGCGGGTGACTCATTCATTTTATGATTGTGAATGATGTGAAATAAATGTTTTACAATACTATCTCCAACTCAAGGTGATTTTTTTTTCTAGGCCATCAATATGTAGGTAATTAAAGTGGCACATGCTAGCCGAGAAAATGACACTTTATATCTGGGAGTGTGAAATTTTACATGATGCTCTTCTTGACTGTTCTGTAGTTTAGAAATCCATAGATTACCTACAGATTGTGGGTAATGGAATATTAAGCTTTGATTCTTGGCCAGAACATGAACGACAACATGACACATCAGCAATAAAAGTTAGCACTCGTATCACAAAGGATGGGCATATTTCGCAGAAATAATTCATTAAAGCGACGGCGTTTTGTGTCACATCTTTTAACAAACGCAATGAATCAGGAAACATGAGCTGTTCTGTTTCAGGAAGGATGTAGAACCTAGCTGAAGTTTGAATGTTGAATTTCAGCAGACAACTTTGTGGTATTACCCGTGTTTACTGTTGGCATGATGATATTTGCATTGCGGCTTGAACTGAACCATCTTATGAGATGCTTCCAGATACTGAAGTGTCTGTCTTCACTTCAAAGTTTCCTTCGTGAACAATAATGAAAAGCAGATACATTCAGAATCTCCTAATGAGGATTGTTGAGGGAAGAAGAAAATTTTAAAAAACCAAAGAGTATTTGTAATCTATACTATCGATACTAATATTATAAATGTGAATGTCTGCGTGTTTGTTTGTCCTCTATTGACTCAGGAACCAGATAACTGATTTTGATGAAACTTTCACTATAATGTGAAGAATTTATTTTGGGAGGTTTTCATGTAGGGTGCATTCTTATATCACGAAGAAATGAGAGAAAATATCGAGTTTTAATGAAGAAGTCGGTAATCAGCCTGGGTTTTTCAGGCTTTTACGGCCGACGCTGATTAAACTATGAGAGATAGAGGAACATAGTCAGGTACAATTTTGTAGTGCTCAAAAAGTTCAATATGCAACGGCATATGTCTAACTGCTGAGGACAACTCACGATAACCATTTTTAACATTTTCAGTTCAATTCAAAATAATGTTCAATTTGAAAAGGGCTCTCGACTGGCATTGAATGAATTCATATGAAAATCAATTTGATTGTTATCTACGGCATTTATTCCTGATGAGAAGTGCTGTTTACAGTATAGTTTTCGAATGGATACTTACTGAGTTACTGAGTCGATATTCATTTTAGACAACTTGTGTGGCACATACGCTCATATTATTTTCGAATGTAGATTTCATAAATCCCATAAAAAATGAGGTCGAAATTTGAACAAATTTTCTTATTTTCTTCTTGACTAACTTTGAAACCCAATAGAATACCACCTGTATATGAAATTTCATTCTTGACTTCAGCGTAAGTTACTGTATTACTTTTCCTTTTAGAAGCTGAAAGTTTGGCAAATTCTGTCAAGAAATTTCAGAGATGTGTTCTTTCAGAATGAGGCCAATTAAAATTTTCGAATTTCCTCAAAAAAATTCGAATCCTTCTTTACATTCAGCTTATCTGATGCTTGAATCGACTATAGAATCGAATCCAGAGGTCCGTGAAGATCTGACAGGTCCTGTAACAATCATAGATGAACCGCAAGCTAGCTCGTGACGAGACTACGCCACTGTTTTCGATCGGCTTCCCTTGCCGAACGTGTCACGGACATGCACGATTTATTGGCGTCGTTTATTACGAAATTGTTGTGTTTTTGCCGGTGCCCGCCCACCGGGATCCGATATTTAGTCGTCGTTCCATGCGTTTATTAAATTTCGAAGCGACAGCTAATCCTGCCCAGTCATGATAAATAATACAAATTGGTGAATGCGCCGGTTTCTTCGACATCGGGTGGGGGTCAGGATCGGAGCTGTCCTGGTTTTCTTGTTTTAACACGATATTAGGGCACTTTTTACCTCAGGTGGGATGAGGGTATGGCTCTTTTGATCTTTCTCCTCTCACATTGTTAATTTTAAACTTCAACGAGATAAATGAAAAAGATAGGCATAAGATTTTTTCAGTGATCAAATCATCTGGTAAATCTCCTGGAAGATTTCGCCAAATGAGCAACACAGGATGTTCAAGTGATTGAGAACTTCAACCATGATAGTTATGCTGAGTCTGATCATTTTTCCTTTGAGCATAGAACTGAAATCTACACTCGTTTGAACACATTCATTTCGTGTTGATTCAGATGTATGTTATGATTGAAAAAAGAACAAATGCAAAAAAAAAATAATAGTGAAAACAAAACATTCTCTACGTTTACATAGGCTACACCGAGTACACTTTTTAAACATAGATAATGTCAAAATAGTAATCATCGAAATAAACACCATCTTCAATTCATAGGCTAGCAGATCTTTCATCATGAAGCTGGAGAAATTATAAACTGAGAAATCTGAAGATTATATTATATTTAAATTATTTATTCATTAACTGAAAGTTCAATTAGGGATTCAAATGATCCCTATTCACTTCTAGACAGAGTCGATATCTTTTTTTCAAAGTTTTTGAGGATTTTCCTCAACATTTATGGAATATATTGTCAATTTCTTCTTCTATTTTGTATTTAATGTCTTCAATATTTTGCGGACGGGCATTTTGTATTTCAAAAATCCCCATAAAAAAGTGTCTAATGATGTTAAGAAGGGACTATCAGGAGGCCATAGACTGGAACTTCGATATAGATAAATCACAGCATTCACGAGTGGCGTTCTACAGCTGCCTTAGATTTAGAAAAAAAAAACCTATAATTTTCAGAAACTGCCGAAAAAAATCCCAATAAAGTATATATAAATATTTAAAATCAAAAGAAAGAGTTCTACCGATTAGGAAAATAAAATGCAGGGTATGCCATTTGAAAAACAACAATTCACATAGAATTTTTAGGTAAAATATGCCAAAATGCAATTTTTAGTACTGAATTCTGAATGCCCATAAAATATACTTCAAATTTTTCCATTTGAACTTTTGTGTACTACCAATATTAACTGAGTTAGCTATCGAGTAATATATGAACAATCACGCTGTACATGCTGTACATACCTAATTCACTGCAATTAAATTTTTTGTATATTTTGCACTTTTTTTTTTTGTATTTCACCTAATATATTTCCCTTGAAGAAAAAAAAACTTTATTAATCTCTAAGGCCGAACAAAGTTTGCCAGGCCAGCTAGCTTATCTAATTGCCAATTGCCAAAATAAGTTCCACCATCAGATCCCTTACGCTGTTTTGTTTCTGGGATAGTAAATGATTCTAAATACTTGGCCAACATTAAAAAATTTAACAGCTGTTTCCAGGCGACAACGTTTGGCGCTATATATACTGTACAGGACAATTTTATGTCCACTTTCAAGATATTATACCATCATAGTTTATTATAATATTAATTAATTTATTAATAGTAATATTTTCATAAAAATTGTTATTGTTAAAATTTTTCAATAATGTAAAATGGCTTTGCCTTATGATTAAATAAATGAATAAAAAAATAGTTGCTTTTTCTGAGGCAGTACGAAGTCTGCCGGGTCAGCTAGTAAGAAATAAAAGTATTTCTTGAGTTCATGATTTCAGTAATTTATTAATGCAAATTGCACATGTGTGCACTAATGAGGAATTAGTGAACATTGGTCGCATTCACCGGACGAAGATTCCGCTACCGCTAATTAGCATAAATTAAAAACGCTCTCAAAAATGCCCTCTGCTCCAGAACATGTTGAGTTTTCAGCGTATCCTCCACCGGACGATTCCGCAACAGTTGCAGAACTGTTACGTCCGGTGAATGCGACCATTCTTTTAACTTAGGTACGGAGCAGGGCTTGTTAAATGATATCATTAGATTATCTCGATATCTGCTGGACTTTTATTGATTTTTTTCTGAGAAATCAACTCCTTTTCTAACAGTCATTTGTCGGATAAGGTGTGAAACACCCTGTATACTTATGTAGTTGGGTCTGCATACATCGTGGCCTTGCATCTCTCGTCGAAGATTCAATCTAGGTAGGGAACAAGGGAGAAGTACTCCTCTCGACAGTCGGCGGAGGTGATAACCTTAATAAAATTCCGTGAATGATCTATTGTTGATACTTCTGTTGAAAGCTGCTCCTCCGCTGATTGCTTACGAACGTCTGGTGATTTCCATTGTCGTTGCCCATTGTAGTGCTGATCCTTCTTGAGGATGCCGACTTTGACGTCGAGAATTTCCTGTATTTCCCGTCTTTTGAATTATTCCATTCAGACGGGCGATAATGGTGTCGTTGGGAGTCAGTTCGGATCGTTTATTGGCTATTTGAGACGCGGAGATTTCTGAGTGGGAATGTACGGAGGAAGATTTCCTCTTGCCGCACAAGATGAGGTCTCGACAACTAGAAAACACCAGTGTACACAAAAATTCAGATAGAGACTATACTATGGAATAAAAATATGGAAGAAAAAAAATTAGACTTATTATATCTTTGTTGGGATAATGTGATGAGGTTGTTTTGTGAATTCGTCCAATGACATTCTCACATATCATTTACCTTCAAATTTCAGCTTTGAAGAGTGATAACTGGTTTATTAAAAAAAAATATATAACATTACTAGCAAGGTAAGACGGTTTTTACTGGCGAATGGAGGATACCTCCTTGAGCCAGTAAAACCCGTTACCTTGCGTGTATTGTTTTATATTTTATGTGTTTTTCATTTGTAAAGAGGTTTGATTAATTCCAAAAAATCTCAAAAAAATTCCGTAAGCTATGGAAGCGTTGCCATGAAATTGTCTGTTCATTTTTCTTTACTTTGTTTTGGCGAAAGCGAAAATGAATGTACCAAAACAAATTATTGAGGCTGCCAGCAGTGTAGCACCATGTTCATTACCTGCAAAATCAGCTTCAAGGTACGAGCGAGAATATGACGACTTGAAAAAGTGGCAGAACAAAAATAGTGTGATTAGGGTAACTGAAGATGGCTGCAGCTTCAAGCGCTGCATGTTATACAGAAAATATGTAAATCTTCGGCCTCCTGGAACAGGAAGCCTGAGATTTTTTTTGACATACCGACATGGAAAGTGCATTTCCCTTAATGCTGGCCAGCACACTATTGGTGGTGTTCTAAAGCATATAACGAAATATTTAGGTTTGCAACCCAAAGTTATACACCGGCCACTCTTTTCGCAGAACTGGAGCCACTATGGTTGCAGATTCGCTGAGGTTAAAATAAAGACCTTTTATTATTATTATTATATTATTATATTTTACCACTAAAACGTGCAGGAGGGTGGAAGAGCACCGAAATTGCAATGGGTTATGTTAATGATTCGGTCAACAAAAAAATCGAAATGTCTAGCAAACTATTTGGTAGTAAGGAAAAAATGTTCTGTACTCCTCGAGTTCAGCAGTTTCTGAGTCAACAGATGGTTCAGCATCATCAGTATCAACTCTTTCATCATCAAAAATCTGTGTTACTCTAAATAACGAATGTACCACGATTTTCAACATATATGACGATAAAACAAAATTTTGGGAATAATACTACTAACTTGTAAAAATTTTGCAAGTTAACTGTCACTTAGTGACTCGATAAAATAAACCTTCTTGATTAATATTGTGTTTTCGGAAACTGACGTTCACAAATGAGAAACAAATGAAAGTAGTTTGCGAAGTAGTTTTTCAACTAATCACCTCGCAATATCTTCTTTTCAAATGAATCACGTTGCACGAAAAGCATTCGGACTTGAAAACTGAAAAGTTTGGTGCAACAGACCTCAGGTGTCGACATTGACACCAGGCTCTCTTGAGAATTTTTTTAAAGATTTCAAGAATGAAGGAAGAATAACCTGATTCGAAGTGGATATCCTGTGCTGATGCCTTGCCGTTGCACACACCTGCTTGTGTATCCCTTATGCAATAACTCCGATATTATTATCACTCTCATTCCAACAAGCGTGCTAGTAATTTAATTCAGATCATCTCGATCCATATTTATAACGCAATCGCATCACACCCCATAATTGGTTCGTAGCACCTTCCGAATGTCTTTTTTGCATGCTGGAGCTCCTGCGCCATAAAGTGCAGGAATCGCGTCATCCTCAAGGCTGGCTTTGCACGCTTCCCGCAGGTGCAGACCTGTCACATCTTTCATCCATCGCCAAGAGGACGTCGAGCCTTTTTGCACAATGCTACCTCAGTGGATGTGTCGAAGATGTGTTTTCGCAGCGTGACTTCTCGCTTTCATGAATTCGGTAGGAACATCTTCACGTGTTAAGTGCTCCTTGCTCCTCGTTAATCACTTATGGACGGTTTTATTAGGTGGTTCTCCATTCGGTCGTATGAGTTATGGATAGCGTTTCTGAGTTTTTTATTCGAACCACGAGTTCTGTCAAGAAGAAATAAGACTTCGTCTGAATTATGTCGATTGAGACTATTGTGAGATCTATGTCTTAAGTCCTTCATCTGCAATTATATGAATAGTCAACGAAAATTTGAGAAAGTAATTGTAAACACCATCGTCAGTATCAAGAGCCGAAAATCTGTATTTGTAGTATTGCCTGCACTTAGCCTACGAGGGGAAAATGAAGGACGAATTCAATACTTTAATGCTGAAGTTATACTAAATGTTAAAAATTAGCCTACACTCCTCCAAAAATCATAAAGTTCAGAATAGAAGTGTATCTTTTGAGATTAGATTGCTCGAAAGACGTTTCTGCTCTCTTCACTGGGTTGTAAATCTAATGAAGAAGCAGTGCAGAATTCAGCTAGGATACTGAATTCAGGGTCGGTTTTTTAATTGTAGAGGGTGGTAAATCCGCTACGGTGGAATTGAAACACGCAGTGGTGTTTGCTGGTATTTATTGCATAGTACAAAGAGAAGTTGAACTTGAATATTGAAGTTACAATTGTTAGTAGAGTTTCTTCATAAAAAATATTTGAAGACAACGCATTTCATCATAATGGTATGATCGATGGATATTGCTGGAATTCGCTACTTGGCAAAACGAATGTTCTAGGAGGTGATGAGGTAACTCGGCCGTTTATCGTCCTAGTTATGTGAAATTTTCTGTTTAACCAGGTCTAGACTTTCGGGAAGATAATCAGATATGTTTGAGGTGAATTAAACAAGAAGACAAGGTGAGGCTTTGGACATGAATTTTACTGAATAAGAGAACAGAGAGGGTTGTGTTGAAGAAAGTTAGCTTCCAGTAGATCCTTCATTGAATATTCATCATGATCTTATTTACTCTCATCTGTCTTATAACATTGTAATGAATCGGAATATTGCGAAGTTATTCAGAACAATCGGAAACGTTCAAACGTTGAAAACTTCCTGGGAACGAAAAACCATATGAAGGGCGATGAAAATTAATTCTGTATACCCAAAATTCAAACAAGCAGTGAAATATGACACGTTTATGTTGAATACGAGTGCGCCTGAGATTCCTGAGTAAGGAGAGTTGCAGAATCAAAAAACCAAATACCTTAGTCTATGTGGTATAGGAAATTATACCTATAAAAAAGAGTTTCTGTAGAAGGAGAAAGTCGAAAAGGCAACATTCTGGCGAAATCTCACAGGGATGGATCATTCCAAAAAGTTCCTTCGAAACTTTGAAACTACAAGATCTCAAAGCTATCTGGATTTGAGTAAGAACCAACTATAACGCCTCACCGGCTTGAAAAATCGCAATCGACAAGAAGAAGTCGCACAAAGAAGTTCGCTCTTCGGCCGCAACTAAATTGCGATTGAATTGTCGCAAGTTTGACTCAATCTGATTTTGAACAATCGCGTCGTTTCAAAAATGCGACTGTTTAGTCGCAGCGATTATTTAGTCGCATGTGCGTGCATTCCCACTGCATCTTCGAAAACCGCCATGCTGGTCTTCGACGTTAAAATTGCCGTTTTTTGGAAGCGTTGAGCAGCCAGCTATTTCAAAACGGCTTCAGCAAAATTCTGTCACATACAAATAGTACTTTCTTGTAGAATATGTCTCAAGTATAGAGTTTCGAATAAAAAAGAAGAACTGATGTTACATGACATCCCCAATATTCCTTGGTATAAGATAGGATGTGATATTTTGTATTTGAGACCCAATATGTATCTACTTGTAGTAGATTATTATACCAAGTGGGTGGAACTGTTCCGACTAGAAATGAATGCACACTCGGATACTGTAATAGGTTGTCTGAAAGAGTTATTCTCAAGATGGGGAATACCTGCAATATTGGTCTCTGATGGAGGTCCACAATTCAGTTCAGGAAAATTCAAGGAATTTTCTGAAGGGTGGAACTTCATCCATACTGAATCAAGTTCGAGATATCCTCAATCAAATGGGATGGTAGAAAGAACGAAACAGAATTTGAAAAAATTACTTCGTAAAGCTTCTGATGAAAAGAAAGAAATTGAATTAGTGCTGTTGATGTATAGAAATACACCATTAGAAAGTGGTTTCTCTCCATCCCAGTTGAGGATGTCAAGAAATCTTATAGATATTCTCCCTTATTCTGATAGACAATTGTAACCCTTAGTAGTAGTTTATGAATCTTATGATAATAAAATGAAAAGGTCTAGACAAAAACAAAAACATTATTATGATCAGAACAGTCACACGTTGAAGCCAATTTTTTGAGAGAGTAGTGTAAGATTTCAGAAGAATGTAAGATCTTCATGGTCGTTTGGCAGAATCTTGGAGAGACCCAGAGATCGTTCATATAAAATTGAAGCTAGTGATGGTTCACATGTGCTGAGGAATCGTAGATTTATCGAAGTTCTGCCGAACGACTGTGAAAATCCAGATGCATGTGAGACTAACATTAAAGACGAGATGTATTCTCCTGAACGAAATAAAAGTAATTCAGATAAGTCAGATTTAGATGATTTCGTCGATACGAGTGTGGAGGAATATAATCTTCCTGGCACTTCATCATCTGGGAGAATCATAAAAAAGCCGGATAGGCTCATGTACATGTAATTATCAATTACATCTCAAAAAAAAAAAAAGAAGATGTCACATATATTCATATCATGAAATAAATAGTTCAGTGCTGCGCCACTAATGTGATCATGCGCTATGTCAATGAGACGTATTGTTTGACGAATAAAGACAGTTTTAACCCTATCTTCGTCTAATTAATTTCGTTGGCATCCAACAAATTGTACACCTAATATCAAAACAGATATTAGTTTACATTACCATCGATATGAAATGAAATTAGTTGTCATAATTGGGCAAGATTACGAAATCCCATCATTTGGACCCAGGCATCGACCAGCGACGCTACTCCACTATGATGGTACCATTAATCGCGCCTCATGACGTCCTAATAGCAGAAGACGCAATGAATTGTCCGTCTTGCGTTCTGCACAGGTGCATCATGGCCTCATCGGGCGGACCTGCAGCTCAATAAGATCTCGTATTTAATGAGCTACTTGCCGGGTAGGAGTTCCTGGTTATGATCATGAAGTGCATACAATGAATGAGGTTGACAAATGAGATGCGGTTGTGTGGAGATGAAGGTATACGCGAGGTTTTAATCACTACCGCTTGTTCCGCGCAGATAATTAGACAGTTGAACGTCGTCGGGTCTAAAATGAAAGCGGAGGTGAGGACGCAGTGGTTGCTCCTTTCTCACGAGATGTAACGGAGTCTCTAGAGGAAAGATTTCTATCCCTATGGAACTATATCACTTTCTTCAATATTGCCTTCTTTTCAAAGAGGAAAGCTGGACAAAGCTAATACACTTTCTCATATGATATACTTTATTAAAAGTTTCAATTGTTGATTGAGAGCAAGACAAAATACAATACAAAATCAAACAAATGTTATCAGAGAATCATAAAATTCTGAACTGCCGACAGAAGCTCAGTGAATAAGCTTGAGCCATAAACCTTTACTCTTCTTGCTGTAAAAATTTGTTTGAAAAAGGCCTCAAGACGCATATTGAGCATAAACATTCTTTAGGAGAGGGAGAACTGGGAACCAAGAGTAAGAATTTGAAGAATTTTAGTCGCAGAAATGAAACACATACCTACAGTTAAATGGGAATGCACGCACATGCGACTAAATAATCGCTGCGACTAAATAATAGCTGCGAAATAATCTCTGCGACTAAACAGACTCATTTTGAAAAGACGCTTTTATCCTAGATCAGAATGTATGAGTGTGAATTTTTTTGTGTTGGACTTCATAATGTCCTCTTGTTAATATTGAACTGCTCCACGTGAGTTGAAGATATTCACTCAAATTGCAGAAAAATATAGTTTGAATGAGATTTTGTGATGAAAATTCATATTTATATGATATTAAGTTGCAGGAAATAAAATTGTAGGTCTGAAGCCCATGCAGGGTATTCAAGAAAAATCGAGTAAAATAACGAAATTTTATTCCAAGAGAATTCAAGCATTCTGAGACTATCAATAACAAGATATTGCCTCCACGGGCATCAATAACAGCTAGACATCTTCTTTGCATACTACACATAAAGTTGTTGAACATTGCTTAAGAAATTTTTTTCCATAAACGGGGCATAAGCTCTCTCAGATCATTTGAGGATTCTAGGATAGGTTGATGTCAATCTAATCTTCTTTGGAGCATATCCCATTCATGTTTTCTGCAATACCAATCCGGTGACTGCGGAGGTATTGGTAAATGTGGAATACCAAGCTCCTCGAGCGCATTCTAAACTATGGCTGCACGGTGCGGTCTAGCGTTATCGTCTAGAAATTGAAAAGTTTCACCAATAGCAGCATGAAAATTTGTCAAAATATTGTCAATGACATGCTCCCTATAGTGAAAGGCGGTCATATTCCGACGAAAAATGTGTAGATCTGTTCGCCTGTTGGAACATACGATAACACTACCCCCTCGAAATGGATGGACTTCTTGGACATAGCGACGATTACGGGTTGTGCGTGGGATTGTCCATACCCTCATTCTTAGAAAATCTAGAGATCGTCCATATCTGGATTCATCAATGAAAAAGACACTACGCCATGGATCTCTCCAATTGATATGTTGCCTTGTCCATTCCGGTCTTTGACGCTCATGGTCACGTGTTAATGGAACTCGTCTTAATGGACGTCTAGAGCACAGATTCACCTCCCTCAAAAGTCTTCTGATGGTCCCGATGGAAACTTGGATTCCATCTGCATTTTGAAGAGTATTCCGTAGCATACTACACGTAGATGTAGCCTTTCTTCTTGCCAAAATGGTGATGAAACTATACTGAGCAGGTGTCGTTTTTCGTCTCCCAACAAGCCTTGGTCCTTCCAACACAAAACCTGCCCTCCTGGACCTATTCCAAAGTCTAGATAAAAAACTTTGGCTTACTTACCCTGAGTTGTAGGAACGTCCATTAAATTGGATGCTGCCTCAATTCTCCATTAAACGGAGTATCCATGGCTACCGTCTATAGATATTCCGTTTAAGGGAGAATTAAGTCGGCATTAAATTTTAATGGACGTTCCTGCAACTCAGTGTAAGAGCCTTTCCACTACAACAACTTGAGTTAGGCCACCCTGTAGCATTCCCGTAGCCGTATTAGCCTCAGCGTTTGTTAATTTACGTCTAGGCATTTTCAGAAAACTCACTTCAAATCGAAGCCGTGGATCAACTGACTCCATTTCAAAACTAGAACATTCATGAAGCATATGCAAAGAACCAAACTTCATTAAAGAGGCGGCCAGATTGAGGAAATGTCTCATACTGATTTTCATTGGAATGATTCATGTTGTTATTTAGTTTTGAATGATTCCACAGCGATTTTCTCGAACATTACATACTTTTCAAAATGATTGAATACGATATCCCGAACTCTTGTGGAGCATTTTATTTGGCTTGTGAACGTAAAGCTACAACGTAAGTGATTTTCAGGAAAATCCAAGTAATAACTGCATGTAGATGCGATAAATTAGTCGCGCGATTTCTTGTCGCGCGACTGAATAATCGCAATCACCAAGAAAATAATTCGAAAAAGTTTCATGCGTGCACTTGCCTGTGATAAATTGCAAGTACATTTAGTAATAATAATAATAAATTTTCCTGAAAACCGCATGCGTTGTTGCTCTACTATTACGAGCCAAATAATATTACCAATAGGGCCTCATAAAGTCCCCCCCAAAAAAGAAATGAATTCACACACACACAAAGGAGTTCGGACTTCGGCAGCAACTGACTTGCGATTGAATTGTCGCAAGTTTGATTCATTCTGATCTGGGACAATCGCGTCGCATCATAATGCGACTGTTTAGTCGCAGCAATACTTAGGGAATAACTATCCCAGCTTAATAAAAACGAAAGCTTTCCATATCTAGATTCATTTCAATCCTGGACTCATCAGAACAGAAGACGTTAAACATTTCACTAATATCTTTATCTCCGAGTCGTTGAGCAAGCAACCTACTTAAGTGGTTGAACATCAGTAAGCAATATCCTAAATTTTTTCAGATATATATTTGCAGTGATTTGTTTTTTTTTTGTATCGCCTCCTAAGAATACCTCGCCAATTAATAAAAGGTCTCACCATATCACCAGCCCATTTTATTCTGAAAAATATCGTCGTTGCCATTTTTTTTCGGAATCTCCAATATAACAATAATGCGACAACCTGCAATCATTTGCTTCCAATCGAAATCACCGCTCACAGTTCCATATGGACATGATAAAGGAACACGCATGCCCATAATGAGGACAAGGATTATTGTCCGATCCTTCCAGTTCTTGTTGTGCGGAAGTATTATAGGCGAATTGAAATTGCAGACGTTTAAAGGAATGGTTAGCCGCCATTGTCGGGCATTCACATGGACGTTTATGCTAAGTAGTAGGCGATGGTCAGCGTTTTTAGTGTTAGAGCCGTCTTGATTCGAACAATCGTCGAGCTCAATGAGGTTTCAACAGTGGACCCCCTAAGGAAAGAAGGCTATTACAATGTTGAATATTGGACGCCGAGAATAACTTCGCGCTGCTATCTTATGATATTGTGTTTATTCATGCTACACTGTCACATTTTCGAGACACAAACTATCTTCGAGAAGCTTAATGGATGACACGAATACACTGCTCGAAAGAATTAACACACATCATGGAAATCTCAAATTTGTTCTACAACTGAAGGTGTTCTCAATGATAATTATTTTCATCAGAATTATGCATGCATAAGTTATCCACTTTCAATGTTTTCCTTCAATACAGAGGTTTTTTCCCAGCAGGAATAAAAAAAGATGATATTATCAGATTTTGAATGTATTGTACCCATTCTAAAATCAGTTGTTCTCGATCAATTCTAGTGATCAATAGTTTTTCTTTCTTTTGATTTTCTACACTCGATCGCTATGCAACGCGAAACACGCAATTTGACCCAAGAGGAATGTGCTCAAGCGGTAGTTTTGCGAGAAGAAGGTTGGACATACACAAGAATTGCAGAAAGGTTTAAAGTTTCACATACAAGTGTGTCCAGAATGTTGCTGCGATTCAGGGAGACAGGTATGAATGTCCGAAGACCAGAATAGGGTAGACCACGGGTAACAACTGCCATTCAAGAACGTTACTTGAGAGTTTCTCCGTTGAGACAACGGTTTGCAACCGCTCGCCTTCTTCAAAATCAGCTTGAGCGAACTCATGGGGTGCAAATTAGCACTTAGACAATAAGAAATCGCCTCAGAGAATATGATTTAAGGCCTCGTGTCGCGACAAGAGGACAAGCTCTTACCCCAGCCCATCGAAATGCGCGTTTGTAGTTTGCGAGAGAGCATATCCATTGGGAAGAAGCCGATTGGGAAAAAGTTCTCTTCACAGGTGAGTCTAGATTCTGCCTCTACCATTGTGATGGACGTTCCCTTGTATACAGACGTCCACATGAAGGATATGCTCAGTGCAATTTCCTGAATACTACTGGTTTCGGGGGAGGGTCGATTATGGTATGGGGTGGAATATCTTTGACTGCTCGTTCAGACCTAGTGGTCGTTGATAATGGAGCTATGAATGCTGATATGTGTATGAGGAACCTCCTTGAAGAGCATGTAGAGCCGATTGCTCCATACAGTCTTGAACAGGGGTCGTTGTGGCTTCGTTCAGCCTTCCGGGAACTTCGACCGCAAGGATCTTTTGTTCTGTTACATTCTTGAAAATTTCATTTTATGTACGATAATGCCAGACCCCATCGTGCGCGCATCGTTCAGGAGTACCTTGAAGAGGTTGAAGTCTCTCGAATAGAATGGCCAGCAAGAAGTCCAGATCTCAACCCGATTGAGCAGGTTTGGGACAACCTCAATAAAAGGCTGAGAAGTTCAGAAAATCATCCAGCTACTCCTGATGACCTAGGAATCCAACTCGGAGAAATCTGGCAAGGATTAGATCAGAATATTTTAAGATCACTCATTTTGAGTATGAACCGTCGTTGCCGAGCTGTAATTAACGCAAGGGGTGGAAATACCAAGTATTAAATAACTTATCAGCATTTCAGTATTCTGAAAATTGTTCATTTCTATTCTTTCACATAAGATTCGGTGAAATCCTGAATTTTTCTTCCATTAATGTGTCTTGTTTCGTTCAAAACCTTCCCGAGAGAACATAAAAAATAAGTTATAAAGTCAATGTAGAGTTAACTTTCATTAAAATTGAGGTTTTCAGAATGTGCGTTAATTTTTTTGCACAGTGTAGTTGTTGCTTTGCTATATAAGAAGAATATTACGAAATTAACAAAATTCAGAAGTTCACTCTCAATCCGATCGTATGCCAAGAAATGAGACCAGCAATTAATCTCGGTGCAGTCCCACCCTAATTACACACTATTGTACAGACTCGATTATGGCGATAAGGATCTACAAGATCGCAATGCGCCATTTTTAAAGGCCGTCGGAGTGCATGCACACATTTTTGCCATCAGTTTTCTCAGGATGAGGTACCTGTACGCGAGGCCGTCTCCGAGATGTTACCTAATGGAAAGTAAGGCCGCGTTCACACTTTCTCGGCGCTTCTGCGACGTCGGCTGCGGTCGGAAAGGAAGAGAAAGGGAATTTATGGGGACCTGAAAATCTCATTGTTCGATTATCTGGCGCTGATAGCGACAACGATGGAGCTACGATAGGAGAAGGTATTGGTCGCTGACTGCAGTCTAACATCGGCTTTGCTGATGTTGTAAGTTGTAAGGGAGTGGAGGAAATCACCAACTCGACCGAGATGTCGCAATTGAGTGTTTATTTATCCTCGTATGATAGTTATTATTAGTATTCAACTTGGGATATCACCAAATCTTTCTTTCTTATTGAAATTGCATGAACCTTTGAGAAATTACCGATGGGTTAGGAGGGCGAGGAGGTATTCAGATGTCCAGAGCGCTTGAAAATTTCTGAGACATGAATCCACAATAAACCATCTACGATCGACGGGTAGGAATTCCATCGAAAAAGGCGATTTTGAAAAAATTACATTAGGATCACAGGAGGGCGAGGAGGTATTCAGATACTCGTTGCAGCGCCTGAAAATTTGTGACATAGGCAACCCAAAATACACCGTTTACGAACGACTGGTGTATTGTGGGTTGCCAATCTCACAAATTTTCAGTCGCTGCTCCAGGTACCTGAATGCCTTCTCGCCCTCCTGTGATCCTTTACATTTTTCGTTTTCGACGAAATTTTCACTCAGAAATTATCGTTTCAATGAGAACTTGGTCGTTCTGGTGAAATTCACGAAATTCGGAAAAATATTATAAGGATCACATGAGGGCGAGGAGGTATTCAGTTACCCGGAGCAGCGCCTGAAAATTTATGGGATAGGCAACCCACAATACAACATTCACGGACGACAGGTGTATTGTGGGTTGCCTATCTCACAATTTTCAGGCACTGCCCTGGGTAACTGAATACCCCCTCGCCCTCATGTGATCCTAATGACATTCTTCCGAAATTCGTGAATTTCACCAGAACTTCGACCAAGTTTTCATTGAAACGATAATTTATGAGAGAAAATTCCGTCGAAAACGAAAAATGTTATCAGGATCACAGAAAGGAGAGGGGGTATTCAGTTACCCGGAGCAGCGCCTGAAAATTTCCGAGACAGGCAACCCGTCATTCGTAGACTGTGTATTGTGGGTTGCCGATCTCTAGAATTTTCAGGCGCTGCTCCGGGTATCTGAATACCTCTTTGCTCTCCTGTGATCCTAATACCATTTTTCTGACTTTCGTAAAATCCAACAAAATTTCGACGAAATTTCTATCGAAACGAAAATTCTTGGGTGAAAATGCAACAAAATCGAGAATTACATTAGGATCACAGGAGGTCGAGGAGGTATTCAGATACCCGGAGCAGCGCCTGAAAATTTCCGAGACAAGCAACCCGTCATTCGTAGGCTGTGTATTGTGGGTTGCCGATCTCTGGAATTTTCAGGCGCTGCTCCGGGTATCTGAATACCTCTTCGCTCTCCTGTGATCCTAATACTATTTTTCTGACTTTCTCAAAATCCAAAAAAATTTCGACGAAATTTCTATCAAAACGAAAATTCTTGGGTGAAAATTCAACAAAATCGAAAATTACATTAGGATCACAGGAGGTCGAGGAGGTATTCAGATACCCGGAGCAGCACCTGAAAATTTCCGAGACAGGCAACCCGTCATTCGTAGACTGTGTATTGTGGGTTGCCGATCTCTAGAATCTTCAGGCGCTGCTCCGGGTATCTGAATACCTCTTCGCTCTCCTTTGATCCTAATACCATTTTTCCGACTTTCGTAAAATCCAACAAAATTTCGACGAAATTTTCATCGAAACGAAAATTCTTGGGTGAAAATTCAACAGAATCGAAAATTACATTAGGATCACAGGAGGTCGAGGAGGTATTCAGATACCCGGAGCAGCGCCTGAAAATTTCCGAGGCAGGCAACTCGTCATTCGTAGACTGTGTATTGTGGGTTGCCGATCTCTAAAATTTTCAGGCGCTGCTCCGGGTATCTGAATACCTCTTCGCTCTTCTGTGATCCTAATACCATTTTTCCGACTTTCTCAAAATCCAACAAAATTTCGACGAAATTTCTATCGAAACGAAAATTCTTGGGTGAAAATTCAACAAAATCGAGAATTACATTAGGATCACAGGAGGTCGAGGAGGTATTCAGATACCCAGAGCAGCGCCTGAAAATTTCCGAGACAAGCAACCCGTCATTCGTAGACTGTGTATTGTGGGTTGCCGATCTCTAGAATTTTCAGGCACTGCTCTGGGTATCTGAATACCTCCTAGTTCCTGTGATCCTAATACCATTTTTCCGACTTTCGTAAAATCCAACAAAATTTCGACGAAATTTCTATCGAAACGAAAATTCTTGGGTGAAAATTCAACAAGATCGAAAATTACATTAGGATCACAGGAGGTCGAGGAGGTATTCAGATACCCGGAGCAGCGCCTGAAAATTTCCGAGGCAGGCAACCCGTCATTCGTAGACTGTGTATTGTGGGTTGCCGATCTCTAGAATTTTCTGGCGCTGCTCCGGGTATCTGAATACCTTTTCGCTCTTCTGTGATCCTAATACCATTTTTCCGACTTTCGTAAAATCCAACAAAATTTCGACGAAATTTCTATCGAAACGAAAATTCTTGGGTGAAAATTCAACAAAATCGAAAATTACATTAGGATCACAGGAGGTCGAGGAGGTATTCAGATACCCGGAGCAGCGCCTGAAAATTTCCGAGGCAGGCAACCCGTCATTCGTAGACTGTGTATTGTGGGTTGCCGATCTCTAGAATTTTCAGGCGCTGCTCCGGGTATCTGAATACCTCCTCGCTCTCCTGTGATCCTAATACCATCTTTTCGACTTTCTCGAAATCCAACAAAATTTCGACGAAATTTCTATCGAAACGAAAATTCTTGGGGGAAAATTCAACAAAATCGAAAATTACATTAGGATCACAGGAGGTCGAGGAGGTATTCAGATACCCGGAGCAGCGCCTGAAAATTTCCGAGGCAGGCAACCCGTCATTCGTAGACTGTGTATTGTGGGTTGCCGATCTCTAGAATTTTCAGGCGCTGCTCCGGGTATCTGAATACCTCTTCGCTCTTCTGTGATCCTAATACCATTTTTCCGACTTTCTCAGAATCCAACAAAATTTCGACGAAATTTCTATCGAAACGAAAATTCTTGGGTGAAAATTCAACAAAATCGAAAATTACATTAGGATCACAGGAGGTCGAGGAGGTATTCAGATACCCGGAGCAGCGCCTGAAAATTTCCGAGGCAGGCAACCCGTCATTCGTAGAATGTGTATTGTGGGTTGCCGATCTCTAGAATTTTCAGGCGCTGCTCCGGGTATCTGAATACCTCTTCGCTCTTCTGTGATCCTAATACCATTTTTCCGACTTTCTCAAAATCCAACAAAATTTCGACGAAATTTCTATCGAAACGAAAATTCTTGGGTGAAAATTCAACAAAATCGAAAATTACATTAGGATCACAGGAGGTCAAGGAGGTATTCAGATACCCGGAGCAGCGCCTGAAAATTCTAGAGATCGGCAACCCACAATACACAGTCTACGAATGACGGGTTGCGTGTCTCGGACATTTTCAGGCGCTGCTCCAGGTATTCGAATACCTCCTCGACCTCCTGTGATCCTAATGTAATTTTCGATTTTGTTGAATTTTTACCCAAGAATTTTCGTTTCGATAGAAATTTCGTCGAAATTTTGTTGGATTTTGAGGAAGTCGGAAAAATGGTATAAGGATCACAGGAGAGCGAGGAGGTATTCAGATACCCGGAGCAGCGCCTGAAAATTCTAGAGATAGGCAACCCACAATACACATTCTACGAATGACGGGTTGCCTGCCTCGGAAATTTTCAGGCGCTGCTCCGGGTATCTGAATACCTCCTCGACCTCCTGTGATCCTAATGTAATTTTCGATTTTGTTGAATTTTCACCCAAGAATTTTCGTTTCGATAGAAATTTCGTCGAAATTTTGTTGGATTTTGAGAAAGTCGGAAAAATGGTATTAGGATCACAGGAGAGCGAGGAGGTATTCAGATACCCGGAGCAGCGCCTGAAAATTCTAGAGATCGGCAACCCACAATACACATTCTACGAATGACGGGTTGCCTGCCTCGGAAATTTTCAGGCGCTGCTCCGGTTATCTGAATACCTCCTCGACCTCCTGTGATCCTAATGTAATTTTCGATTATGTTGAATTTTCACCCAAGAATTTTCGTTTCGATAGAAATTTCGTCGAAATTTTGTTGGATTTTGAGAAAGTCGGAAAAATGGTATTAAGATCACAGAAGAGCGAAGAGGTATTCAGATACCCGGAGCAGCGCCTGAAAATTTCCGATGCAGGCAACCCGTCATTCGTAGACTGTGTATTGTGGGTTGCCGATCTCTAGAATTTCCAGGCGCTGCTCCGGGTATCTGAATACCTCTTCGCTCTTCTGTGATCCTAATACCATTTTTCCGACTTTCTCGAAATCCAACAAAATTTCGACGAAATTTCTATCGAAACGAAAATTCTTGGGTGAAAATTCAACAAAATCGAAAATTACATTAGGATCACAGGAGGTCGAGGAGGTATTCAGATACCCGGAGCAGCGCCCGAAAATTTCCGAGGCAGGCAACCCGTCATTCGTAGACTGTGTATTGTGGGTTGCCGATCTCTAGAATTTTCAGGCGCTGCTCCGGGTATCTGAATACCTCCTCGCTCTCCTGTGATCCTAATACCATCTTTCCGACTTTCTCAAAATCCAACAAAATTTCGACGAAATTTCTATCGAAACGAAAATTCTTGGGTGAAAATTCAACAAAATCGAAAATTACATTAGGATCACAGGAGGTCGAGGAGGTATTCAGATACTCGGAGCAGCGCCTGAAAATTTCCGAGGCAGGCAACCCGTCATTCGTAGACTGTGTATTGTGGGTTGCCGATCTCTAGAATTTTCAGGCGCTGCTCCGGGTATCTGAATACCTCTTCGCTGTTGTTGGATTTTGAGAAAGTCGGAAAAATGGTATTAGGATCACAGGAGAGCGAGGAGGTATTCAGATACCCGGAGCAGCGCCTGAAAATTCTAGAGATCGGCAACCCACAATACACATTCTACGAATGACGGGTTGCCTGCCTCGGAAATTTTCAGGCGCTGCTCGGGTATCTGAATACCTCCTCGACCTCCTGTGATCCTAATGTAATTTTCGATTTTGTTGAATTTTCACCCAAGAATTTTCGTTTCGATAGAAATTTCGTCGAAATTTTGTTGGATTTTGAGAAAGTCGGAAAAATGGTATTAGGATCACAGGAGAGCGAGGAGGTATTCAGATACCCGGAGCAGCGCCTGAAAATTCTAGAGATCGGCAACCCACGATACACATTCTACGAATGACGGGTTGCCTGCCTCGGAAATTTTCGGGCGCTGCTCCGGTTATCTGAATACCTCCTCGACCTCCTGTGATCCTAATGTAATTTTCGATTTTGTTGAATTTTCACCCAAGAATTTTCGTTTCGATAGAAATTTCGTCGAAATTTTGTTGGATTTTGAGAAAGTCGGAAAAATGGTATTAAGATCACAGAAGAGCGAAGAGGTATTCAGATACCCGGAGCAGCGCCTGAAAATTTCCGATGCAGGCAACCCGTCATTCGTAGACTGTGTATTGTGGGTTGCCGATCTCTAGAATTTTCAGGCGCTGCTCCGGGTATCTGAATACCTCTTTGCTCTCCTGTGATCCTAATACCATTTTTCTGACTTTCGTAAAATCCAACAAAATTTCGACGAAATTTCTATCGAAACGAAAATTCTTGGGTGAAAATGCAACAAAATCGAGAATTACATTAGGATCACAGGAGGTCGAGGAGGTATTCAGATACCCGGAGCAGCGCCTGAAAATTTCCGAGACAAGCAACCCGTCATTCGTAGGCTGTGTATTGTGGGTTGCCGATCTCTGGAATTTTCAGGCGCTGCTCCGGGTATCTGAATACCTCTTCGCTCTCCTGTGATCCTAATACTATTTTTCTGACTTTCTCAAAATCCAAAAAAATTTCGACGAAATTTCTATCAAAACGAAAATTCTTGGGTGAAAATTCAACAAAATCGAAAATTACATTAGGATCACAGGAGGTCGAGGAGGTATTCAGATACCCGGAGCAGCACCTGAAAATTTCCGAGACAGGCAACCCGTCATTCGTAGACTGTGTATTGTGGGTTGCCGATCTCTAGAATCTTCAGGCGCTGCTCCGGGTATCTGAATACCTCTTCGCTCTCCTTTGATCCTAATACCATTTTTCCGACTTTCGTAAAATCCAACAAAATTTCGACGAAATTTTCATCGAAACGAAAATTCTTGGGTGAAAATTCAACAGAATCGAAAATTACATTAGGATCACAGGAGGTCGAGGAGGTATTCAGATACCCGGAGCAGCGCCTGAAAATTTCCGAGGCAGGCAACTCGTCATTCGTAGACTGTGTATTGTGGGTTGCCGATCTCTAAAATTTTCAGGCGCTGCTCCGGGTATCTGAATACCTCTTCGCTCTTCTGTGATCCTAATACCATTTTTCCGACTTTCTCAAAATCCAACAAAATTTCGACGAAATTTCTATCGAAACGAAAATTCTTGGGTGAAAATTCAACAAAATCGAGAATTACATTAGGATCACAGGAGGTCGAGGAGGTATTCAGATACCCAGAGCAGCGCCTGAAAATTTCCGAGACAAGCAACCCGTCATTCGTAGACTGTGTATTGTGGGTTGCCGATCTCTAGAATTTTCAGGCACTGCTCTGGGTATCTGAATACCTCCTAGTTCCTGTGATCCTAATACCATTTTTCCGACTTTCGTAAAATCCAACAAAATTTCGACGAAATTTCTATCGAAACGAAAATTCTTGGGTGAAAATTCAACAAGATCGAAAATTACATTAGGATCACAGGAGGTCGAGGAGGTATTCAGATACCCGGAGCAGCGCCTGAAAATTTCCGAGGCAGGCAACCCGTCATTCGTAGACTGTGTATTGTGGGTTGCCGATCTCTAGAATTTTCTGGCGCTGCTCCGGGTATCTGAATACCTTTTCGCTCTTCTGTGATCCTAATACCATTTTTCCGACTTTCGTAAAATCCAACAAAATTTCGACGAAATTTCTATCGAAACGAAAATTCTTGGGTGAAAATTCAACAAAATCGAAAATTACATTAGGATCACAGGAGGTCGAGGAGGTATTCAGATACCCGGAGCAGCGCCTGAAAATTTCCGAGGCAGGCAACCCGTCATTCGTAGACTGTGTATTGTGGGTTGCCGATCTCTAGAATTTTCAGGCGCTGCTCCGGGTATCTGAATACCTCCTCGCTCTCCTGTGATCCTAATACCATCTTTTCGACTTTCTCGAAATCCAACAAAATTTCGACGAAATTTCTATCGAAACGAAAATTCTTGGGGGAAAATTCAACAAAATCGAAAATTACATTAGGATCACAGGAGGTCGAGGAGGTATTCAGATACCCGGAGCAGCGCCTGAAAATTTCCGAGGCAGGCAACCCGTCATTCGTAGACTGTGTATTGTGGGTTGCCGATCTCTAGAATTTTCAGGCGCTGCTCCGGGTATCTGAATACCTCTTCGCTCTTCTGTGATCCTAATACCATTTTTCCGACTTTCTCAGAATCCAACAAAATTTCGACGAAATTTCTATCGAAACGAAAATTCTTGGGTGAAAATTCAACAAAATCGAAAATTACATTAGGATCACAGGAGGTCGAGGAGGTATTCAGATACCCGGAGCAGCGCCTGAAAATTTCCGAGGCAGGCAACCCGTCATTCGTAGAATGTGTATTGTGGGTTGCCGATCTCTAGAATTTTCAGGCGCTGCTCCGGGTATCTGAATACCTCTTCGCTCTTCTGTGATCCTAATACCATTTTTCCGACTTTCTCAAAATCCAACAAAATTTCGACGAAATTTCTATCGAAACGAAAATTCTTGGGTGAAAATTCAACAAAATCGAAAATTACATTAGGATCACAGGAGGTCAAGGAGGTATTCAGATACCCGGAGCAGCGCCTGAAAATTCTAGAGATCGGCAACCCACAATACACAGTCTACGAATGACGGGTTGCGTGTCTCGGACATTTTCAGGCGCTGCTCCAGGTATTCGAATACCTCCTCGACCTCCTGTGATCCTAATGTAATTTTCGATTTTGTTGAATTTTTACCCAAGAATTTTCGTTTCGATAGAAATTTCGTCGAAATTTTGTTGGATTTTGAGGAAGTCGGAAAAATGGTATAAGGATCACAGGAGAGCGAGGAGGTATTCAGATACCCGGAGCAGCGCCTGAAAATTCTAGAGATAGGCAACCCACAATACACATTCTACGAATGACGGGTTGCCTGCCTCGGAAATTTTCAGGCGCTGCTCCGGGTATCTGAATACCTCCTCGACCTCCTGTGATCCTAATGTAATTTTCGATTTTGTTGAATTTTCACCCAAGAATTTTCGTTTCGATAGAAATTTCGTCGAAATTTTGTTGGATTTTGAGAAAGTCGGAAAAATGGTATTAGGATCACAGGAGAGCGAGGAGGTATTCAGATACCCGGAGCAGCGCCTGAAAATTCTAGAGATCGGCAACCCACAATACACATTCTACGAATGACGGGTTGCCTGCCTCGGAAATTTTCAGGCGCTGCTCCGGTTATCTGAATACCTCCTCGACCTCCTGTGATCCTAATGTAATTTTCGATTATGTTGAATTTTCACCCAAGAATTTTCGTTTCGATAGAAATTTCGTCGAAATTTTGTTGGATTTTGAGAAAGTCGGAAAAATGGTATTAAGATCACAGAAGAGCGAAGAGGTATTCAGATACCCGGAGCAGCGCCTGAAAATTTCCGATGCAGGCAACCCGTCATTCGTAGACTGTGTATTGTGGGTTGCCGATCTCTAGAATTTCCAGGCGCTGCTCCGGGTATCTGAATACCTCTTCGCTCTTCTGTGATCCTAATACCATTTTTCCGACTTTCTCGAAATCCAACAAAATTTCGACGAAATTTCTATCGAAACGAAAATTCTTGGGTGAAAATTCAACAAAATCGAAAATTACATTAGGATCACAGGAGGTCGAGGAGGTATTCAGATACCCGGAGCAGCGCCCGAAAATTTCCGAGGCAGGCAACCCGTCATTCGTAGACTGTGTATTGTGGGTTGCCGATCTCTAGAATTTTCAGGCGCTGCTCCGGGTATCTGAATACCTCCTCGCTCTCCTGTGATCCTAATACCATCTTTCCGACTTTCTCAAAATCCAACAAAATTTCGACGAAATTTCTATCGAAACGAAAATTCTTGGGTGAAAATTCAACAAAATCGAAAATTACATTAGGATCACAGGAGGTCGAGGAGGTATTCAGATACTCGGAGCAGCGCCTGAAAATTTCCGAGGCAGGCAACCCGTCATTCGTAGACTGTGTATTGTGGGTTGCCGATCTCTAGAATTTTCAGGCGCTGCTCCGGGTATCTGAATACCTCTTCGCTGTTGTTGGATTTTGAGAAAGTCGGAAAAATGGTATTAGGATCACAGGAGAGCGAGGAGGTATTCAGATACCCGGAGCAGCGCCTGAAAATTCTAGAGATCGGCAACCCACAATACACATTCTACGAATGACGGGTTGCCTGCCTCGGAAATTTTCAGGCGCTGCTCCGGGTATCTGAATACCTCCTCGACCTCCTGTGATCCTAATGTAATTTTCGATTTTGTTGAATTTTCACCCAAGAATTTTCGTTTCGATAGAAATTTCGTCGAAATTTTGTTGGATTTTGAGAAAGTCGGAAAAATGGTATTAGGATCACAGGAGAGCGAGGAGGTATTCAGATACCCGGAGCAGCGCCTGAAAATTCTAGAGATCGGCAACCCACGATACACATTCTACGAATGACGGGTTGCCTGCCTCGGAAATTTTCGGGCGCTGCTCCGGTTATCTGAATACCTCCTCGACCTCCTGTGATCCTAATGTAATTTTCGATTTTGTTGAATTTTCACCCAAGAATTTTCGTTTCGATAGAAATTTCGTCGAAATTTTGTTGGATTTTACGAAAGTCGGAAAAATGGTATTAGGATCACAGGAGAGCGAGGAGGTATTCAGATACCCGGAGCAGCGCCTGAAAATTCTAGAGATCGGCAACCCACAATACACAGTCTACGAATGACGGGTTGCCTGCCTCGGAAATTTTCAGGCGCTGCTCCGGGTATCTGAATACCTCCTCGACCTCCTGTGATCCTAATGTAATTTTCGATTTTGTTGAATTTTCACCCAAGAATTTTCGTTTCGATAGAAATTTCGTCGAAATTTTGTTGGATTTTGAGAAAGTCGGAAAAATGGTATTAGGATCACAGGAGAGCGAGGAGGTATTCAGATACCCGGAGCAGCGCCTGAAAATTCTAGAGATCGGCAACCCACAATACACATTCTACGAATGACGGGTTGCCTGCCTCGGAAATTTTCAGGTGTTGCTCCGGGTATCTGAATACCTCCTCGACCTCCTGTGATCCTAATGTAATTTTCGATTTTGTTGAATTTTCACCCAAGAATTTTCGTTTCGATAGAAATTTCGTCGAAATTTTGTTGGATTTTGAGAAAGTCGGAAAAATGGTATTAGGATCACAGGAGAGCGAGGAGGTATTCAGATACCCGGAGCAGCGCCTGAAAATTCTAGAGATCGGCAACCCACAATACACAGTCTACGAATGACGGGTTGCCTGCCTAGGAAATTTTGAGGCGCTGCTCCGGGTATCTGAATACCTCCTCGACCTCCTGTGATCCTAATGTAATTTTCGATTTTGTTGAATTTTCACCCAAGAATTTTCGTTTCGATAGAAATTTCGGCGAAATTTTGTTGGATTTTGAGAAAGTCGGAAAAATGGTATTAGGATCACAGGAGAGCGAGGAGGTATTCAGATACCCGGAGCAGCGCCTGAAAATTCTAGAGATAGGCAACCCACAATACACATTCTACGAATGACGGGTTGCCTGCCTCGGAAATTTTCAGGCGCTGCTCCGGGTATCTGAATACCTCCTCGACCTCCTGTGATCCTAATGTAATTTTCGATTTTGTTGAATTTTCCCCAAGAATTTTCGTTTCGATAGAAATTTCGTCGAAATTTTGTTGGATTTTACGAAAGTCGGAAAAATGGTATTAGGATCACAGAAGGGCGAAGAATAATTCAGATACCCGGAGCAGCGCCTGAAAATTCTAGAGATCGGCAACCCACAATACACAGTCTACGAATGACGGGTTGCCTGCCTCGGAAATTTTCAGGCGCTGCTCCGGGTATCTGAATACCTCCTCGACCTCCTGTGAGCCTAATGTAATTTTCGATTTTGTTGAATTTTCACCAAGAATTTTCGTTTCGATAGAAATCTAGTCGAAATTTTGTTGGATTTTGGGAAAGTCGGAAAAATGGTATTAGGATCACAGGAGAGCGAGGAGGTAATTCAGATACCCGGAGCAGCGCCTGAAAATTCTAGAGATCGGCAACCCACAATACACAGTCTACGAATGACGGGTTGCCTGCCTCGGAAATTTTCAGGCGCTGCTCCGGGTATCTGAATACCTCCTCGACCTCCTGTGATCCTAATGTAATTTTCGATTTTGTTGAATTTTCACCAAGAATTTTCGTTTCGATAGAAATTTCGTCGAAATTTTGTTGGATTTTGAGAAAGTCGGAAAAATGGTATTAGGATCACAGAAGAGCGAAGAGGTATTCAGATACCGGAGCAGCGCCTGAAAATTCTAGAGATCGGCAACCCACAATACACATTCTACGAATGACGGGTTGCCTGCCTCGGAAATTTTCAGGCGCTGCTCCGGGTATCTGAATACCTCCTCGACCTCCTGTGATCCTAATGTAATTTTCGATTTTGTTGAACTTTCACCCAAGAATTTTCGTTTCGATAGAAATTTCGTCGAAATTTTGTTGGATTTTGAGAAAGTCGGAAAAATGGTATTAGGATCACAGAAGAGCGAAGAGGTATTCAGATACCCGGAGCAGCGCCTGAAAATTCTAGAGATCGGCAACCCACAATACACATTCTACGAATGACGGGTTGCCTGCCTCGGAAATTTTCAGGCGCTGCTCCGGGTATCTGAATACCTCCTCGACCTCCTGTGATCCTAATGTAATTTTCGATTTTGTTGAATTTTCACCCAAGAATTTTCGTTTCGATAGAAATTTCGTCGAAATTTTGTTGGATTTTGAGAAAGTCGGAAAAATGGTATTAGGATCACAGAAGAGCGAAGAGGTATTCAGATACCCGGAGCAGCGCCTGAAAATTCTAGAGATCGGCAACCCACAATACACAGTCTACGAATGACGGGTTGCCTGCCTCGGAAATTTTCAGGCGCTGCTCCGGGTATCTGAATACCTCCTCGACCTCCTGTGATCCTAATGTAATTTTCGATTTTGTTGAATTTTCACCCAAGAATTTTCGTTTCGATAGAAATTTCGTCGAAATTTCGTTGGATTTTGAGAAAGTCGGAAAAATGGTATTAGGATCACAGAAGAGCGAAGAGGTATTCAGATACCCGGAGCAGCGCCTGAAAATTCTAGAGATCGGCAACCCACAATACACAGTCTACGAATGACGGGTTGCCTGCCTCGGAAATTTTCAGGCGCTGCTCCGGGTATCTGAATACCTCCTCGACCTCCTGTGATCCTAATGTAATTTTCGATTCTGTTGAATTTTCACCCAAGAATTTTCGTTTCGATAGAAATTTCGTCGAAATTTTGTTGGATTCTGAGAAAGTCGGAAAAATGGTATTAGGATCACAGAAGAGCGAAGAGGTATTCAGATACCCGGAGCAGCGCCTGAAAATTCTAGAGATCGGCAACCCACAATACACAGTCTACGAATGACGGGTTGCCTGCCTCGGAAATTTTCAGGCGCTGCTCCGGGTATCTGAATACCTCCTCGACCTCCTGTGATCCTAATGTAATTTTCGATTTTGTTGAATTTTCCCCCAAGAATTTTCGTTTCGATAGAAATTTCGTCGAAATTTTGTTGGATCTCGAGAAAGTCGAAAAGATGGTATTAGGATCACAGGAGAGCGAGGAGGTATTCAGATACCCGGAGCAGCGCCTGAAAATTCTAGAGATCGGCAACCCACAATACACATCCTACGAATGACGGGTTGCCTGCCTCGGAAATTTTCAGGCGCTGCTCCGGGTATCTGAATACCTCCTCGACCTCCTGTGATCCTAATGTAATTTTCGATTTTGTTGAATTTTCACCCAAGAATTTTCGTTTCGATAGAAATTTCGTCGAAATTTTGTTGGATTTTACGAAAGTCGGAAAAATGGTATTAGGATCACAGGAGAGCGAGGAGGTATACAGATACCCGGAGCAGCGCCTGAAAATTCTAGAGATCGGCAACCCACAATACACAGTCTACGAATGACGGGTTGCCTGCCTCGGAAATTTTCAGGCGCTGCTCCGGGTATCTGAATACCTCCTCGACCTCCTGTGATCCTAATGTAATTTTCGATTTTGTTGAATTTTCACCCAAGAATTTTCGTTTCGATAGAAATCTAGTCGAAATTTTGTTGGATTTTGAGAAAGTCGGAAAATGGTATTAGGATCACAGGAGAGCGAGGAGGTATTCAGATACCCGGAGCAGCGCCTGAAAATTCTAGAGATCGGCAACCCACAATACACAGTCTACGAATGACGGGTTGCCTGCCTCGGAAATTTTCAGGCGCTGCTCGGGTATCTGAATACCTCCTCGACCTCCTGTGATCCTAATGTAATTTTCGATTTTGTTGAATTTTCACCCAAGAATTTTCGTTTCGATAGAAATTTCGTCGAAATTTTGTTGGATTTTGAGAAAGTCGGAAGAATGGTATTAGGATCACAGGAGAGCGAGGAGGTATACAGATACCCAGAGCAGCGCCTGAAAATTCTAGAGATCGGCAACCCACAATACACATTCTACGAATGACGGGTTGCCTGCCTCGGAAATTTTCAGGCGCTGCTCCGGGTATCTGAATACCTCCTCGACCTCCTGTGATCCTAATGTAATTTTCGATTTTGTTGAATTTTCACCCAAGAATTTTCGTTTCGATAGAAATTTCGTCGAAATTTTGTTGGATTTTACGAAAGTCGGAAAAATGGTATTAGGATCACAGGAGAGCGAGGAGGTATACAGATACCCGGAGCAGCGCCTGAAAATTCTAGAGATCGGCAACCCACAATACACAGTCTACGAATGACGGGTTGCCTGCCTCGGAAATTTTCAGGCGCTGCTCCGGGTATCTGAATACCTCCTCGACCTCCTGTGATCCTAATGTAATTTTCGATTTTGTTGAATTTTCACCCAAGAATTTTCGTTTCGATAGAAATCTAGTCGAAATTTTGTTGGATTTTGAGAAAGTCGGAAAATGGTATTAGGATCACAGGAGAGCGAGGAGGTATTCAGATACCCGGAGCAGCGCCTGAAAATTCTAGAGATCGGCAACCCACAATACACAGTCTACGAATGACGGGTTGCCTGCCTCGGAAATTTTCAGGCGCTGCTCCGGGTATCTGAATACCTCCTCGACCTCCTGTGATCCTAATGTAATTTTCGATTTTGTTGAATTTTCACCCAAGAATTTTCGTTTCGATAGAAATTTCGTCGAAATATTGTTGGATTTTGAGAAAGTCGGAAAAATGGTATTAGGATCACAGGAGAGCGAAGAGGTATTCAGATACCCGGAGCAGCGCCTGAAAATTCTAGAGATCGGCAACCCACAATACACAGTCTACGAATGACGGGTTGCCTGCCTCGGAAATTTTCAGGCGCTGCTCCGGGTATCTTAATACCTCCTCGACCTCCTGTGATCCTAATGTAATTTTCGATTTTGTTGAATTTTCACCCAAGAATTTTCGTTTCGATAGAATTTTCGTCGAAATTTTTTTGGATTTTACGAAAGTTGGAAAAATGGTATAAGGATCACAGGAGAGCGAAGAGGTATTCAGATACCCGGAGCAGTGCCTGAAAATTCTAGAGATCGGCAACCCACAATACACAGTCTACGAATGACGGGTTGCCTGCCTCGGAAATTTTCAGGCGCTGCTCCGGTTATCTTAATACCTCCTCGACCTCCTGTGATCCTAATGTAATTTTCGATTTTGTTGAATTATCACCCAAGAATTTTCGTTTCGATAGAATTTTCGTCGAAATTTTTTTGGATTTTACGAAAGTTGGAAAAATGGTATAAGGATCACAGGAGAGCGAAGAGGTATTCAGATACCCGGAGCAGCGCCTGAAAATTCTAGTGATCGGCAACCCACAATACACAATCTACGAATGACGGGTTGCCTGTCTCGAAAATTTTCAGGCGCTGCTCCGGGTATCTGAATACCTCCTCGACCTCCTGTGATTTTCGATTTTGTTGAATTTTCACCCAAGAATTTTCGTTTCGATAGGAATTTCGTGAATTTCACCAGAACTTCGACCAAGTTTCCATTGAAACGATAATTTCTGAGTGAAAATTTCGTCGAAAACGAAAATTGTTATCAGGATCACAGAAAGGCGAAGAGGTATCCAGTTACTCGGAGCAGCTCCTGAAAATTCTTGAGATAGGCAACCCACAATACACCTGTCGTTTGTAAATGTTGTATTGTGGGTTGCCTATCCCATAAATTTTCAGGCGCTGCTCCGGGTAACTGAATACCTCCTCGCCTTCCTGTGATCCTGATAACATTTTTCTTTTTCGACGAAATTTTCACTGAGAAAATATCATTTCAATGAAAACTTCGTTGAAGTTCTGGTGAAATTCACTAAATTCGGAAAAATGTTATTAGGATCACATGAGGGCGAGAAGGTATTCAGTTACCCGGAGCTGCGCCTGGAAATTTGTGAGATAGGCAACTCACAATACACCTGTCGTCTGTAAATGTTGTATTGTGGGTTGCCTATCCCATAAATTTTCAGGCGCTGCTCCGGGTAACTGAATACCTCCTTGCCTTTCTGTGATCCTGAGAACATTTTTCGTTTTCGACGAAATTTTCACTGAGAAATTATCGTTTTAATGAAAACTTTGTTGAAGTTCTGGTGAAATTCACGAAATTCGGAAAAATGTTATAAGGATCACATGAGGGCGAGAAGGTATTCAGTTACTCGGAGCTGCGCCTGAAAATTTGTGAGATAGGCAACCCACAATACAACATTTACGGACGACAGGTGTATTGTGGGTTGCCTATCTCACAAATTTTCAGGCGCTGCTCCGGGTAACTGAATACCTTCTCGCAATCATGTGATCCTAATAACATTTTTTCGAATTTCGTGAATTTCACCAGAACTTCAACCAAGTTTTCATTGAAACGATAATTTCTGAGTGAAAATTTCGTCGAAAACGAAAAATATTATTAGGATCACAAAAAGGCGAGGAGGTATTCAGTTACCCGGAGCAGCGCCTGAAAATTTGTGACATAGACAACCCACAACACAACATTTATGGACGACAGGTGTATTGTTGGTTGCCTATCTCACAACTGAATACCTCCTGGCCTTTCTGTGATCCTTATAACATTTTTCGTTTTCGACGCAATTTTCACTCAGAAATTATCGTTTCGATGGAACTCTGGTCGAAGTTCTGGTGAAATTTAGGAAATTCGGAAAAATTGTATCAGGATCACAGGAGAGCGAGGAGGTATTCAGATACCCGGAGCAGCGCCTGAAAATTTGTGAGATAGACAACCCAAAATACAACATTTACGAACGACAGGTGTATTGTGGGTTGCCTATCTCACAAATTTTCAGGCGCTGCTACGGGTATCTGAATACCTCCTCGCCCTCCTGTGATCCTTATGTGATTTCTCTAAAATCTTTGATTTCGACGGGATATCTACCGTAAAATTTTCATCTCAACAGAAATTGGATCTTCAATGTGTTTAAATTAATGAATCTCATAAGAATCACATAAGAATCACAGAAGGACGTGGAGGTATTCAGATATCCGGAGCAGCGCCTGTGAATTTTTGTGATAGGAAACCCACAATACAGCATCTCTGAACAACGGGTTGCCCATCTCGGAAATTTTCAGGCGCTGTTCCGGCTATCTGAATCACAAATTTCAACAGAACTTCGACACAATTTTCGTTGAAACGAAAATTTTTGGGCCCTCTCCTGGTTCTCATGTATTTTTTCTGCAATTCATAAATTCCAACAAAACTTCTAATCAATTTCTCTGGAAACGAAAATTTTTCGTGCTTGCGGATTCAACTTTTCGTTTTTTTTAAATGATTGTACGGGGTGAACGTATTCTCAATACATGTAGAATTAGTCAGAATCAATAATCATCAACACCGCTTATTCTTGCTTATATTGACAATATGGAGACAGTTCAACATAATATAATTGGGCCTGGACGATCCGAACAAGCCTCAGCACATCTCTTCGGCAATATTTAACCAAAAAATATCAATATAACCGAACCACCTCTTTCCCAAAACCGCCATGTTTCGCACAAGTCCTGGAAATCTGGTCCAGATTGCATTAATGACCTCGGACTGATTCACCCTTTCTTGCGGTCTGCCGGAGGCCCGTCAGCTGCTTCGGTGATTCGGCCTCCGGCACTTCGAATATTCATATTGTCCGCCATGAAAGATGTCGCCGAAGGTCGTTTCCCGAAGTTTATAATACAAAAAGCGCGGCCCAGACGAAATTACACATCATTCCTGCATCTGCCAGTCAGGGATGTACTTCGGAGTGTCCTGTTCTCAGGGTGATGGAGTGCTAAGCTCCGAGTTTTTCGCCCCGTTATGAGTTCTGCGGTTTTTCAGGAGCTCGACAACCGCAGATGTAACATTTCGGGAATCTGCGGCTGTACCGGGTCCGGCCATTGGACTGTCCGTTTTTGAAAATGCGAAATCTCTGTTAGTTTTCAACATTTTTTAATTCGCTTTTTTGCATATGGGGAAGCAGAGAGTTCAAAGTTTTTCTAAGTGCTATTCCGAAAAAATGTGACCGCCTCTGTCCTTCAAAACGATCTTAAGTCTCTTTATGAATGAGGCACACGCTGCTATATATTCTTATGAAAATCTTAATATATAAAACTCAGTCGGCCATATTGTTGGTTACACCATTTATAACTCAAGATTGGATGAACTGTTTCTTATGAAAGTTTTTTTGTTGGATTCTTCTACGGTGGGGTTAACATAAAATACCATAAAACCTGAAAGATTTGATAAAATAGAAGAAAATATAGGAAATAGATGTCGCTCCGGTTAACAGCGGTAGAGCTCTTTCTTCTGATTTCAAATACACCTTATTGAGAGCATCTCTGGCAGTTTTCTATAAATATAGATATTTTCTTCTAAATCAAAGGCAGTTGAGGTATGCCACACGAGAATGATGCGATTTTTTCATGTCAAAGGAACCGTGGTTAATGACACCTGATATTTATATTATTTATTTATAAACTGAAAGTTCAATTAGGGATTCAAATGACCCCTATTTGTTTCTAGACAGAGTCGATATCTTTGAAACTTTGAACATTTTCCTTAACATTTATGGAATATATTGAGGTTCTCAATTCCTTCTTCTATTCTGAATTTAATTTTTTCAATATTTTGCGGACGGGCATTTTATATTTCAAATATCCCCATTAAAAAGTGTCCAATGATGTTGAGAAAGGACCATCAGGAGACCAGAGAATGGAACTCCGATATGAATATATCACAGCATTCTCGAGTGGCATTCTACAGCTGCCTTAGATTTAGACAAAAAAAACAATAATTTTCGGAAACTGTCGAAAAAAACCTCAATAAAGTATGTATGAATATTTGAAATCAGAAGAAAAAGCTCCACCGATTAGGAAAATAAAATACAGGGTGTGCCATTTGAAAAACAACAATTCACATAGAATTTTTACTAATATTATAACTCCGAATATTGAAATAAATATTGAAGACGTTAGCGATGTTAATGTTAGACGCTCATTTGTTGAATATATTTGTGCATGCTTATGCAAACTTAGAAATGGCCTACACATAGTCATGGTAGCAATTTACATTTCTCCGAATCCAAAATTGGACGAGGTAGAGTATTTTATTCATCGCACTTTACTGGAGTACACTGAAGAAGGGTAGAAAATACTTGGTACAAATGGTAATAAATTTCCTCTCATCTTGGCTGCCGATTTCAACATTAACGTCTCTGATAAAAAATCAGTGCGGTTGACAACTTTTCTTCCAGGACAAATTGAATTTAAAAGTGAATAATGATCCAGAATAATCCACAACAAAATATGGGACCACTATTGACGCTGTATTTTCCAGATATTCAGAAGACATTAAGTCTCAAACTTATGTCTCTTTTTTCAGTTACCATAAACCTATAGTTTCAATGATAAACATTCCTGAATAACCTACATGTATTGTAAGAAGAATAAATATTTTAAATCAACAATATTATCTTCTTATTTTCGAATAGATGCTATGCAATAGCTTTACCGCGGCAGTACTCGAGTGCCGCACGTGCTCTTTTTCATCCTTTAATTTTATGTGGTATTCCGGTTATTTCTTGTCACGAGTGACACAAAATCTTTTTCCCGATGACAGACAATTGGAGCATGGACAGCTCTAGCAGTTACGTTTCGAGTTATACCTACTAGCGCTGGTATAAGGCGTCGTTGCTCTAGGTGTCTTCAAGGACTAATCCATGGGCGCCCGCAGGGGGTGGAGCCAGGGGGGGCCGTGGCCCCCCCTGAGATTTTGATTCGCTTCTTGTTTTTGAGTGAAACCGAATACTCATATCGCCTGCGCCTCATCAAATCATTATTTGGCCCCCCCTGAGAAAAAATTCTGCGGGCGCCCATGGACTAATCGTTACACTAACTCATGCTAGAAATACCATACATATGTTGTATTGTTCTCATATTAAAGTGTTTACACCTATGTTATCTTATCAGCTCTATTATTATTGTATAATGAATAATTATATTCTTGAGGAGAGACCTGTTTATGAGGCTCCCCTGTGGACCCTCACTGGTGGTGGTTAACGTTGATATATGACCCCATGAAACTTCGGAGAGCAAATACCAGCGCTCGCGTCATCTGGCCGAGCTGCTTTCCACCAGCGAAAATACCTTCATCTCGGCAAAAACTACGCGAATATTTTCGGCAATAAAAACGAGGATATACGACCTCATTTTGAATATATGATTCGTAATTTGTTTCATAAAACCGGGAAGGGTTTTCAATTCAGCAGAAGTTTTTATTCCCGCCGCTCAGCAGTCGATGATATTCTCGGTTACGACCACGTCCGTTATTATTCCCGGCCCCCCCTTTCCCCGAATATTATTTTTGTGGCATTTCGGCGGCGATTTTATGAAGAGGCGTAAAAAATTTCCGGTTCCGCTGCTTTTGTCGTGATTGGCTATCGCAGGGTTCGATTCGCAATATGAAAATGGTTTATTTCATTTTTACCTTACTAATTATACTTTAACTTAATAAGTTTCATTATATTCATTTATGTTTCTTCAATATTGTTCAGCAACTTTTGATCCTTTTTCGATTTTAACGAGAATACTTCTGATTCATCAAATGAAGATCAACGACCAGAAGATATTTCTGGAAAAAGAAAAATCATCATAAATTTATCGATTTTATATAATTATATAATTTTCCACTTGTGTGTTTATAAAATTAAACAGGGTGTTTCCTTTAGAATTCAACGGATGAACTGTGCACATCACAATAATTCATTCTTATATAATTCCAATATCTTAATATATAAAACTAAGTCGGACATATTGTTGGTTACATCATTTATACTTCAAGATTGGACGAACTGTTTGTTATGCAAGAATTTTCGTTGGATTTTTCTACGGTGGGGTTAACATGAAATACATTAAAAATCTGAAAAATTTTATAAAATGGAAAAAAAAAGAAATTAATTTCCTTCTTGCGAATAACGCCAGTAGATGTCGCTACGGTTAACAGCGGCAGAGCTCTCTCTTCTGATTTCAAATATATATATACCTCATTGAGAAAGAGCTCTTGCGATTAGGAAAATTAAATACAGGTTGTGCCATTTAAAAACAAAAATTCACACAGAATTTTTAGGTTAACGATGCCTTAATGCAATTATTAGTACTGAATTCTGAATGCCCATAACAAAACTGCCACTTTGCCCATTTGAAATTTTGTGTACTACCAATATTAACTGAGATAGCTATTGAGTTATATACAAACCATCACCCTGTACATACCTATTTCGCTGTAATTAAATTTTTTGTATATTTTGTATCTTTTTTATATTTCACCTAATATATTTCCCTTGAAAAAAAACAACTTTATTCATCTCTAAGATGGAACAAATTTTGCCGGGCCAGCTAGCTTACCTAATTGCCAATTGCCACAATTAGTCCCACCATCAGATTATATTCTGGGATAGTAAATGATTCTAAACACTTCTTGGCCAACATTCAAAAATTGTTGCGTTTGGCGCAACACATACTGTACAGGACAATTTAATGTCCACTTTCAAGGTATTATACCATAATAGTTTATTATAATTCTTTTTTTTTTTGAGGCAGTACGAAGTCTGCCGGGTCAGCTAGTTTTTCATATAATTTGTTACACTGGTGCGTTGTGTTATATTCTTGAGAGTCACCATTGAGAGTGGGCCAATTGACATGATTATGAGAGAGTAGCCTGAGCATATATAACGAAAGGAATGTCAAGATATTGGGGATAAATTTCTTTAATACGGCACAATATTCTAGCAGGCAATGTGGCTCGAAGCCATGTTACTGCTACAGAAATTCATTGCCTGGATATTGAGTGCAATCGCATTCTGGCAGAGCTCTAGTGCGTCCCACTGAGGGCTTTACAAAGCTGATGTTCGCGCATAAGATTTCCAGGAATATCCGCTGGCAGGAAATGAAAACCTACTTGTTCCCAAGTGGTTCATATATATTTTCTATAGCATGGATGTTTCGACACCATTTTTATTCTATCGCAAATCCGACGCTCCATAGTACTGGCAGGCTGTTATGCATTTGGAAGTGCATTGCCTGTTCGGGATTTTGCCGAATCTATTCACATACGACAATCGAGAGACGAAAGTTGCTCTACTCCACAAGTAGGAAATTGAAGACCCGAAAACAAGATTGTCAGTTTGCGATATTTATGCAGAGATGAACCAAGTGAGATTCCCAATGATATCATCAACTTTATAATTTTTCTAGATTGATCAGGTTTCATTCAGGATTCAAATCTTGTTGGGTGTTTGAAATTCTGTACCTTTAACATTTCCCGAAGTAATTCTCATAAAATGCCTCATTCTGATGGAGTTTCACACCTACAGGAAAATGTTCACATCTCAAAACGTTCGTGGAAACATTCAAACTAAATAAGCCGATGACATTCATTCGGAAGTTCAGCAAAAAAAAAATCTCAAGTGTGACACTTCATGTACGCCCACTTATTCACTGAATTTATCCGCTAATCTTATCGTTCATTAACATATTTCTAACCCGTTTCTCAAATCAACCCATTTAAGTCTATTAGTTATCAGCATTTAACACTTCGAATTTGATATGTCGAAGAAAACTTGTGTGATCAGGAAAGTAATATTTTGTATCCGCTAGATTGGATGTTATCAGTTCTTGTCTTTGCACTCTTGTCGACTGATTCATACAAATGGATTGTTGAAAAGAGATATTTTTAAGAAATATATATCATCTTTGTCGCTTAGAATAGCTGTATCAACAAGTTGGGAGACTGTAATTCATCATAACGACCAGAATCAATTTTATTCTTATGTTTTTGCAGTTTAGATAGGAATAAATGGTCAATGAGTCGTCATTATGGCAAAGCTAAGTGAAATGTTTGATGCAGAATACAGTAAACTAAAGTGATGCTTCCTGGATGGTGAAAGCAAAGGTTTATGTTGTATTTTGAACAACTGTGATTACCTCACCATGAGAACCTAATAATACTTTTGAATTCTAATGATGAACATCAAAAGATGAACAAATTGTACTGATTCAGATGGAAAAATATTCATCTTACACCTTCAGCTCAGGCTTGCAAATAGTTGAAAATTTCACTCTGGTATCAAAATTCCCAGATATGCCTTTGCTAGAATTATTCACAAGAATCATCATAAAATTCGTCATAAAATAGTCAACTTTATATATTTTTGATTCAGAGAGCTCAAATAATACAATACATATTTAAACAAAAAGATAAAACCCCAGCTGAAAAAACCCTTACCTCGCCCTTGAAAACATAATTTACTAAAAATATTAAATATCAGAGAAATCTTGAAAGACATCAGCGTGATCTATGAGAACATCTTCTTGTTATTCGTCTATGGACTAAGATGAACAGATTCTTCACAAAACGACTCGCAATTCTCCATCTGAAATGAAAAAAGAAAAAGCAGAAAAGAAACCAATCATTTCGAATGAATTAAATTATTTTGAAATTAACCACCCATTTCAGAAATGCATTTATAACTTTATGTATAGCCTCGAAACCATCTTGAAATTTATAAATGGAGCAACTATTCATAAATTGTTCTTATAGTTGAAAAATGCAGTTTTGATAAAATGAATTTCTTCATTCTTGAAAAAATTCTGGTTAAAAATCAGTGCAAGAAGTGCTTGAAAATGAAAATAAAAACTAAAAAATGGATGGCTGAAGAATTTTCCAACGCTTTATGCTACCAGCCCCAACCCTTAACCTTCTACTTGTAGTTTTTCTCCTACACTTGTCCAGTTGGCTGTCAAGTAAAATATTGTAATTCAATGTAACAATTTTTAGTCGAAGGGTCAGTCTGAGAGATGGATGTTTTAAATTTGTTCTGCTGTAATATGTATCAGATACCTTATGGTTTTTTTTCAACCTCGACAGCATCAAAGAATAATTATACCGTATCACAATATAATCTGAGTGTGAAATCTTAATATATAAAACTCAGTCGGCCATATTGTTGGTTACACCATTTATAACTCAAGATTGGATGAACTGTTTGTTATGAAAGTTTTTGTGTTGGATTTTTCTGCATGGGGTTAACATAAAATACATTAAAACAATGAAAAATTTGATGAAATGGAAAAAAAGTGGGAAATTATTCTCCTTCTTGCGAATAACGCCAGTATATGTCGCTGAGGTTGATAGGGTTTTCGTGTAAGTATTATATTTGATATAAATTCGGTGAACTACATTTTATAATGATATTAACGCATCTGAGTCCATGTATTATCACACGGAAGAAAGAATTCTTCCGAACACTACGGAAAATTTTATGACGAAAAAACTAAAAATGTGGTTCATAAAGTACAACAATGAGACAATTTTCAAATAATAATAAGGTTATATTATATTATTATATTAGCGAGGATCCTACAGCTTTTGCCGCATCTCGCATTTCGATCTCCATACTTGTCGATTTCTCCAATCATCCTCTTGAATTGCTCTATCCCTCATAATTTCAAAAACATTCTTCAACCAAGTTGTAGCAGGTCTTCCTTAAATAAAGTGAGGTCTATTCATGTAAATAACAATGTACATACCCACCTATTTCAATGTAATTAAATTTTTTGTATATTTTGTACTTTAATTTTGTCTTATGTTCCTTTTACTTAAAAAAGTACCAGTTTTGTTGATACAACTTTATGAATCTCTGAGACGAAACAAAGTTCGCCGGGTCAACTAGTATAGTATACTTGACAGTATCATCAAAAGATTGACGGTTTCAACTGATCAGGACTTGAGATTCAAAACATATTAACAGAAACTACTGCAACTATTTCACTAAAATTTATAATATACGATATATTGGCTTCGTCCAATTTCAATTACCGTGACAAAATATATGGAAAATCTCTGCCTCAAGCTTCAATGAGGGTTCATATCATGGTGTTGTTGGATCGAGAGATCTCTCATTTTTTTCGTATATTTCTTTTCACATATTTTGTTCTGGGTTTGATAGAACAGAAAATACTTAATTCAATATGTTCTATATATTTATGCATAGCTCATTTTATTTTTATGAACCATGTCTTCTTTTTTATTAGTTTTCCTTTTTTTAATTTCTAAGCTCAAAATATTCGGAATTCCCATTATTACTAAGATATACGAACTTCTGTCATCTAATTTAAATGTCTTAGTAATTGAAGAAGTGATAACCTCTTCATTTTGCATTACCAGGAGTGAGATATCAACAGTCTTCTTCTTCAATGTGTCTTCACCCCCAGTCAATCTTGTGGTCGATTCGCTGCATGTTTCCAATAACGCCTCGGCCAACATATTCCTGCATATTACGTATAATCGTTCGTAAAATGCTCACGAATCTGCCCCTGGGAACCGCAGAATATAATCAGAACGAAACGTGGCATTTTTTCTGCCTTAACATGCATTCTTCTTCCCTCGACGTACGCTGACCGAGCTTCATTGGATTTATGGACGTGGAAACAGGGGCTTAAGATGATTGTTGCCTGTTTATGGTGGGAAGATGCAGGCTTGGCGAGGCGATCGAATTGAGATGTGATCGCTTGGGCAGTTTTACGAGCGAAAAAATATCACCACTCGAAAACAATCACTTCTTTCTGTTCGGTTTTGTGTCGAATTAATTTTTTTGTGGATGTTCTGTCAATTTGAAAATCAGTCACCATAATAACAGTGTGAGAAAATCTATCCAACTTCGTCTGCCCAAATCGGTTATCACAATTGTTTTTATTATCAAATGCAAAACTGGGTTTCTTATCCAAATTGAAAAACAACGTTGATTTTGAAAGCTCTTTTCCATTAACTTCCTATTATTTCGATTAGAGATGAAAACCTTTCTGATAACAATTTTCTTTTCAAAGTTTATGAATATACAGTCGATATCAATCCAACTTCATTCAAGCGAACTGTGAAATTCGCAAGATATGAAGAGAATTAACAGATCTTAGTTATTGTTGGAAATACCTCTTATGTTATAATTCTCGATTGGACTCGAGCCAAGAAATGCCTTACATTAAATGACCCGTGAATATTACCTATATCGAATAGATTTGCATTTATCCTTGGTTGAAAGGATTTGAATATAATTCAAGGTAATAATTGAAAACAAAGCAATTACTCAACCTCTCAATATCTCTCTGGGCGTTGAAAATAAACTGCTCGAACGAACCAAAGAACATTGAATTATGAATCGGTTGAAGCGATCTCTTTTGTTGTTCACGAAAAGTCAATTTGAAAGTAATTCGAATTCTTTTTGTGTCTGGATTAAATGGAAAATGGTCTTCCTTGATGAATCCAGCAAAAAAGTTCGTGAAATCACTCAATCCCTCAACAGTAGTTGCAACTTCAAGCCACAATGTCAAAGCTGAAAACTTTTCGCCCCCACTTTGCCAAAGATTTCCCAAAAATATAAAATGCATAACTTGTGACATTATTGGAATGAAAAGAATTTCATAATTGATATGTTTAGGTTGACGAAATTCACGAAAGTTCACTTACCAAGTGGAGTGAGTCTAAAGTGAGTGTTCCAAAACTTTTATGATCACAAAATAATGATCTGAGATCTCACAAACAGATGAAAAACTCCTTAAAAGCTTGATGAAAAATTTGTTTGCCTTTATTTCATATGACGATTTTTGCTTGCAAATGATCTTAACGCCATATATCCTGAAATTATCTTCAAAAAATACTCTCGCAAACGATTTCTCAGTTTTCCTGTCGCTTCCAGTTGAATGCATGAAGATTCAATATAGCGAAACTGCTTGGTTAAGAAGTCCTACGATGGAAATTTTCTGTTATCGCCTCCCAGGAACAGGCAATTCCTCGCTCACAAGCGCCCATGTTTCCAAATTTATATCTGGAGGAGAGTTTTACCAGATTATTTTAATTTCCCCTTTCCCCAACTGCTCTCGAGAAAAGATTCATCTCGGTAGATAGTTGGACTATTTTCTGCTCAGGTATATTCCGATTCAGATAAAAAAAAACTTAGAGAAAAGCTCCGTTTCTTTTCTCCAATTCTCATCGAAATCAAAACGACAACTATCACTTTAACATCGATTTTTCATGAGATCACCAGATGGTTCATGTTCTATCAAATATCTCAATAAAATATTATATTTCAGTGGCGCAGTCACCAGGTCAGGATAATCTAACATTGTGTCAACAAGTGATGAAAAACAAGGCCGAAAGAGGTACAAAAAAACTCTACTGTAGATTTAAACGAGAATCCAAGAGCATTTTGCCCTTCCATCTGATCCAACCTCTCCTTCCGATCAAGACCGTCAGAGGACAGCAATCAGAACGGCCGATCTCTATGAACCGCTACCTTTTCATGACGTTTCTGTCATTGTCCGACTCATATCTGTTTTAAATATGGTGTTCAGCCGACATTAAGATGTGAGATTCATATATGCGCGAGATAAGCTTGATCTGAGCCATTTCCACTGTGTCCCCGTGCCTTGTTAATGGACCCATAAACCTGAAGCACCTCGCTGCAGAGAGATCGTTCTGCCCAGCTCCGTTTTATTCCCCATTAAGGAATATTTCAATACGAACACTAAGGTGCCAGTGTACAAATCCAGCAGTCTGCATCGTTTCTGAGAAGAATAGAGAAGAGTCATGTGTTATTAGAGGCGTAATTGTACCTTAATCTTGATATTTTTCGAAACACGTTCAATGAAATATTTGGATCACTTTTAGAAATGAAAGAATGGACCATGATAGAATAAAAAACTGCGAGATCTGCCTCTACAAAGGATTAACAACTGGAGAAAGAAATCGAGAGTTAACTCTCATGATTGATGCAGTTTAAAAACAAACATTTAACAAAAGATATAGGCATAAAGATAATAAACTGCTCCACATGACCTAGTGATATTGACTTAAATTGCAAAAAAATATAGTTTAAATGAGATTTAGTGATGAAAATTCAAATTAATATGTTTTCAAGTTGCAGGAGATGGCATTAATTTTAGCCTGTATGTCTGCAGCGTATACAGGGTAACGAAATTTTATTCCCAGAGAATTCAAGCATTCTAAGAATATCAATACAATGTATGGCTTCCACGGGCATCAATAACAGCTTGACATCTTTTTTGCATTCTACACACGAAGTTGTTGAACATTTCTTGAGGAATTTGGTGCCATAAACTGGGCGGAAGCTCTCTCAGATCAGTTGAGGATTCATTAAATGGTAGGTTGATGATTATCGAATCTCTCTGGAGCATATCCCATGCATGTTCTATGAAATTCGAATCTGGTGAGTGCGGAGGTATTGGTAAATGTGGAATACCAAGCTATTCGAGCGCATTCTCAACTATGGCTGCACGGTGCGGTCTAGCGTTATCGTCTAGTAATTGAAGTTTCACCAATAGCAGCGTGAAAATTTGGCAAAACATTGTAACTGACATACTCCCCATAGTGTGAGGCCGTCATATTCCCAGGACAAATGTGTAGATCTGTGCGCCCGTTGAAACATATCATACCCCGATTGAATACGATATCCCTAACTCTTGTGGAGCAGTTTATTTGACTCGCTTTTTCAAATGAAAGAATAGACCATGATAAGAAAAAAACTGCGAGTTCCGCCTTTCGAAAGGACTACCAACCAGACAAAGAAGGAGAGAGGTTATTGTTTATACTTATGCAGTTTCAAAACAAACATGTGCAAACGAAACAGAGAAATATTTGATGCGCACTGGAGAATTTTCGATTATTGTTAATAAAAATAAAAACATGTTAAATTCATCCAAAGAATAAAAGACAAAATCAATCAGCACCCCTCGCAGTACATATCCGAATTGTTTCATTTCTAGATTTCTCAAATTGATGGGCAGTTCATTCACTGGTTTCTCATATTTTCAATCTCAAAAAATTTATTGATGTTATGCATTATGGATAATCCTAAGAGTTAGTACGAACAATAAGTTTTCAACTATGGGAATAGATAAAAAAGTTAATTCTCGAAAACAGACCTCCAGCAATTATAACCCAAACCTTCCAATATCTTGATTGTACGTATTTGCAACCAAGGAAAAGTATTTAGACGCGCTTTCAAACACACATTGCTGTCAGTACGAAAAAATAGGTCATGTTTGTTTCTTCTGAAGTTCTGACTAGATAAAGCTATTTTGATGATTCTGTTTTCATTTGAATGCTAGTGAAATGTAGATAGTTACCCACCCACTTCAAATAGAAATCAACACATACCTTTGAATAATGAACAATGGTATTTTTCAGAGATCTAAGTGGAATCAAATGAAAAATATTTGACTACTCGAAAGTAAATTAAATTATGACGATAGTGTTACTCACAGTTATTCTTATTTTTGGAATTAGTGTCATTCAAGGTGGGCTTAGTTTAGTCCAGTTTGGTTTAACCCATTGAAGCCCATAATTCCTCCGTGGAGATTTTCATGTGAAATTTGATATGATGTACAGTAAGGACACGAAAAATGATAATCTTCCTTAAAATCAATGATCAGATATATAGAAGAGTTGCTTTCAAGTGGCAACTTTAGTTGCCACTGGGATGATTCATGTATAAATTATTCAAATTAAAATAAAAATAATTTTAATTGATCGAAATTGTAATACTTTACATTGCGAATACCAAGAAACTATTCTCAACATTGAAGCTAATTCAAAACAGCTCCTTATTACCCCAAACTTTTTCCATTTCGTCCCACTCCTCAATGAAATTTGCCCTTCCAGAATTCCTCCCCTCATATAAGATTCCTCGAACGCAAGTTCTGAAGGATAAAGCAAATTATTTCATTGAAATATCCTCCAAAGGGATCGCTGCTCAGGTCCGCCAAAAAACTGCCTTGCCTCGAGTTTTTTCCCTCTCTTTTCAATTGTTTTCCAGGTCGATCCCGACTTCTGCAGACAGAACTTTGGGGTAGTTGCGAAAGTTTGTATGTTTGAATTGAATATCCCGGCGGTATTCACTGCGAGCATCTGTCTTCATTATGTTGGAATTGTAGTTTTCCGTTTTGTTCGGTTTATTCTGGACTCATCTTGTAACTTTTGCCGTCTGGGCGCTCGGAGTTCGAGAGGTTGATATTTAGCGTGTTTCGGCTTGTGCAGACGGAGAATGGAGGCATTCGGGTAGAAAACATATTTTTATGGTGAAGATCAAGTGGAGGGAGTCTTCGAAATTGCTGATTCGAAAGTTCATAGTGGAATCTCATTTCCAAGCGCCACTCTGAGTATAATATGGTAATTTTTCCAAATATTCCTGAAGTTTTCACATCCCATTTTCGGAAACAACTTCAATAAAAGAAATTTTCAAATAGTAGCAATGCTCCTTCGAAGATTCTTGCACTAAATTCTGAGGATCAAATGCCACCCAAAAATATAAATTCTGCTTCGTTCAGAAGGCGTGTAACAAAGCATGATTCTCCTGTAAGAAAAAGTAAGACTTCTCTTTAATTGTTCATATTAGAATGGTTAGGTTATTTCATTTTCATATTAGAAAAACTAATTCATTTTTATCTCCAAATTTCTCAATTGAATTCTCCGTCCGCAGTTTCATTCAAATATTTCAATTTTTTCAATAATTCATTTCACTTGATCAGAAATGAACCGTTAAGATGAAAAAGTACCGGGTTGTGTTGTGTTGTCGTTTTTCATAGTGAAGACATATAGAAACACGCTGTTTATCTTTTTTTTTTTTGTCCCAAATCTTCGATAAGTCGGAACCGGAAAGATTTTTACCGCCAGGAATATTCAAGAAGTTTGGTGATTTTTCACAGATGAGGACACTTTCCAGTTAACGTTCAGTGCACTTTCAGTTTACTAATTTCATTGAATATGAGCAATTCGTAAGGAGTAAAACGTTCTTTTTTCTATTTCTGTGTCGAATCTATGCTCATTCTGACACATCTCCTTGGGTAGAATCATGCCAGTATATTTCATTCTACACAGTTTTCATGGTGAAATTCAGTGAAAACATGTTGGCCTCCTGTCATTTTTGATATTCCGGCTCCTACACAAGTATGGAGATACATATAATATCTTAAATTGTTTTCAATGATCAACTGAAAAAGTTAAGGCTTAGTATAAACGCTCCAGTTAATTCATTAGTGTGAATTTGAATGTTTCTAGCGTTGTCACGACAGTGACATTTTTTCTGTAAATGCCAAAGTCACGAATTTGCTTTTTCGATGTTTATAGAAAAATTAAAAACAGTGCTAGAAATAGAGATTTCATTTTGTGTTTCTAATCTAGAAGTGAGACAGGGCAAAACAAACTCTTTCGTGATTTTAGCTTTAATAGTATGAATATATGTATTCTTCTGATTCAGAGAGCTTAAATAATATAATACATATTGAAACAAAAAAGTAACCAGCTGAGGTTGGTGCAACATAGGAAACCATACAGGTCTGCAGTATGATTAAATGAAGAAAGGAAAAAAACTTCAGCTGAAACAAAAAACACTTACCCCCGTAGCGAAAAGAAATTTACTAAAAACTTAAGATATCAGAGAAATCTTGACAGACATCAGCTTGACCTGAGAGAACATCTTCATGTTATCCGTCTATGAACTCAGATAAACAGATTCTTCATAAAACGACTCGCAATTCTTGATCTGAAATAAAAAAGGAAAAATTAAAAAAGAAATCAGTTATTTAGAATAAATTGAATTATTTTGAAATTAACCACCCATTTCAAAAATTGATTTGTTACGTCATGTATATAGCCTCGAAGCCATCTTGAAATTCATAAATGGAATAACTATTCATAAGATTTTCTATAGTCTCCTCATTTTTCTTACACTCACAACAAGGCTCTTAACCCAATTCCATCAGAATAGCATGCTGTTGCATCGTCCATTGCCTGTTCTAATACGATTTAGAACAGACCATATTCTCCTAGGAATGTAAAAATCAGGAACTCTGATGGAAGAATCAATAATAAGATATTTATGGAAAAAATTGCATGCATTCTATTCAGATTGCCAAATTTCTTTATCGCTTCTATTCATATCAATTAGAAAATTCGACTAAAAAGGTTTACGCGACTTCAATCTGGGGACCTTATTATCTGGAATATAGTTGAGTATGTGTATTGAATACGGAAAAGAATTAAATTTATTCAAAAAATTCAAAACTGTTGTCTCTCTGCGAATATGGGGAGGGACAATATTTAAGAGGATTGGTAACCAAGGAGTAGCTGTAGATTTGATAGTACCAGTAATAATCCTCATAGAAAATTTTTTACATGAACATTGTTCAACCAAACAGGGCAACAATATTCAGCAGCAGATAAAACCAAAGCTAGCGCTGCCGTAGAAGGTTAAATATAATTGCGATATACTGCACATAAGTAGGCGAAAAGCACATTCGTGACTTTGGCATGGGACCGATGATATGTCAGCATCTATTGATTCCACACTGTCACCTAAAAAATAGCATTTTTTGACCAGTTTTCCGTTAGGATGAATAAGCCAGATCCTAGACAAGACACTTTCTTTGCATCGAGCGAGTATAAAAAAAAACATACACCGTGTTATCCCGCAACCAGAACCAGATAATGAAGATGACTCTTCTCCTGATCCACATTGAATAGAACAGAAGAAGATGAGCTGTCGATTCTCTGGTCGTTGCGTACGCTCGCGAAAAAACGCAAGAAAACTGGGCGTTGAACAAAAAGCTGTGGCTCACTTTCAATTTTACGGGAATTATCGTTTTCAGTTTTTCAGCCACGTTGGCCGGTACTACCGTGTATTGTGACGTCGAGGAATGCTGCGTTGGTCGATATCTATTACTAGATGATCGTCTAGAAATATCCCGGTTCAAGAATGCATAATGTAATCTATCACATCGGGAATGTTACTTATTATGATAACAAAAGGCTCTGCTGTTTTAGTTCGATGGCCTGAGAGATTGCTATTAGATCTAGTGGGCTGTTTTGTATTACCTATTGTTCAAAGTATTCACAATTTTTATTCAGCACGTTTTCACCAATAACGAATTAAACAAGATATCAAAGAAATCAACGAATTTTCATTACCCAATTCATGTTTCAAGTTCATGCAAGTCACCTGATGGGTAAAATCTCAATCTGCATAAGAAGGCTTAGGAGTTTATTTTGGTTCGAGTTGATTGCTTGAAAGTATTGCTTATACCTCTCTTTATCAATTTTTTCGTTCATAGAAATAATTCAGATGATGATCACAAATGGATCAATTATTAGCTGGATCAACATTAGATCAAACAAAGATTCTCATGCCATATTTCGTTCAACTTTTCAAATACATTGCGCGAAAAATTAACGCACATTATGGAAATCTCAAATTTATTCTACAACTGAAGGTGTTCTCAATGATAATTATTTTTATCACAATCATGAATGCATTTGTTTTCCACTTTCAACGTTTTTCATCAATAGAGATGTTTTTTTCCAGCAGGAATAAAAAGAGATGATATTATCAGATTTTGAATGTATTGGCTCCATTCTTAAATTAGTTGTTCTCGATCAATTCCAGTGATCAATAGTTTCTCTTTCGTTTGCTTTTCTACACTCGATCACTATGCAACGCGAAACACGCAACTTGACCCAAGAGGAATGTGCCCAAGCGGTAGTTTTGCGAGAAGAAGGGTGGACATACACAAGAATTGCAGAAAGGTTTGGAGTTTCCCATACAAGTGTGTCCAGAATGTTGCAGCGATTCTGGGAGACAGGTATGAATGTCCGAAGACCAGGACAGGGTAGACCACGGGTAACAACTGCCATTCAAGAACGTTTCTTTGGAGTTTCTTCGTTGAGACAATGGTTTGCAACCGCTCGCCTCCATCAAAATCAGCTTGAGAAAACTCATGGGGTGCAAATTAGCACTAAGACAATAAGAAATCGCCTCAGAGAATATGATTTGAGGCCTTGTGTCGCGGCAAGAGGCCCAGATCTTACATCAGCCTATCGAAGGGCGCGTTTGGATTTTCCGAGAGAGCATTTCCATTGGGAAGAGGCCGATTGGGAAAGAGTTCTCTTCACGAATGAGTCTAGATTCTTCCTCTACCATTGTGATCGACGTTCCCTTGTATACAGACGTCCACATGAACTATATGCTCAGTGCAATTTCCTGAATACTCCTGGTTTCCGGGAAGGATCGATTATGGTATGGAGTGGAATATCTTTGACTGTTTGCACAGACCTAGTCGTCGTTGATAATGGGGCTATGAATGCTGATAAGTATATAAGGAACATTTTTGAAGAGCATGTAAAGTCATTTGCCTCATACATTGATGAAAATTTCATTTTTATGGACGATAACGCCAGACCCCATCGTTCGCGCATCGTTCAGGAGTACCTTGAAGAGGTTGAAGTCCAGCAAGAAGTCCAGAACTCAATCCGATTGAGCAGGTTTGGGACAACCTCAATACAGGGCTGAGAAGTTCAGAAAATCATCCAGCTACTCTTAATGACTTAGGAACTTGGAGAAATTTGGGGAGGATTAGATCAGAACATTTTAAGATCACTCATTTTGAGTATGAACCGTCGTTGCCGAGCTGTAATCAACGCTAGGGATGGAAATACCAAGTATTGAATCACTTATCAGCATTTCAATATTTTGAAAATTGTTCGTTTCTCTTCATTTACATAAGATTCGGTGAAATACTGAATTTTTCTTCCATTTGATGTGTCTTGTTTCGTTCAAAACCTTTCCGAGAGAACATAAAAAATAAGTTTTAAAGTCATGCTAGAGTTAAATTTCATGAAAATTGAGATTTTCAGAATATGCGTTAACTTTTTGCGCAGTGTATAAATTTCTGATAATCATTTTCAAATGGTCCTCAATTGATCGGAATTTGATTCAAAAGGTGACTTTAAATAGTGATCAGAGGCGTAAACCTAGCTTAATCGACAGTGCTTGTAGAGTATAGCCGATCGGTGACGGATTTGTCATGATTTCAATTTCCGTTATCGGATCAAGGTATTTCGGCGATTGGCGGAAATGAGATTAACATTTATATCAGAAATGATAACGAATAATTCCTGCCCGGTAACTCTCAGCGATTTGCAGCGGCGGCAAAACGTTACGTGTGTTCATTAATGCCGACCAGTTTTCGCGTCAAATCAAACTGAATTGTCGGTTGCATCAATTTCCGGTATTCCGGATCGGAATTAAGGGTATGGGAGGGGGTGCGGATGAATATTACGGATGAACAGCAATTTTCGACATCGAAATCACGATCTGCCATTGATGTGCAGGATTCTACATGGACTAGCCCATTTCCGAAGCATTCGAATTGATTGAGGATATACGATCACTCTTACTGATTTGATGCTGTGTTAAAATCAACATTAACCTTTTTTTGTTTTTTGAAATTTTAATAGACCAATTTTTTCATTTGTGGTATGTATCAATGAGAACATCCTGTATAATTTTCATACTTGAGACAACCAGGTCTCAACGGTCTGAGTAACCTCACATCATCTTATGAACGTGATGAAGATCTATACACATTGTTTTGTATACAGGGTGGCCATTTGAAAACAGAACAGACGAGATTACAGACGAAATAAATTTTTTCGATATAAATGCTCGAACAGGTCGATTTCTGTTTCGAGGGGGACAACTTAAGATGTAGGTTACGGACGCATAGCGCTTCAACCCTTGCTACTACCCCCAATTTTTGAATAGGGAAGATGGGGTGAGTGATACCTCATTTGAAAGGTATTTTTATACTGATTTCAGCACAGTAATTGTTTTTTCATTTCATGCCTTAGTTCTCGAAATATTCTTGACTAAGCATTTAAAAATGAAGTGGTGTTTTCATGGCACTTGTAGTGTTTTTTTTGTGAAAAACCTTTCCAATGAGGTATCACTCACCCCATCTTCCCTATTCAAAAATTGGGGGTGAAGGTTGTAGTAGCAAGGGTGAAGCGCTATGCGTCCGTAACCTACATCTTAAGTTGTCCCCCTCGAAACAGAAATCGACCTGTCCGAGCATTTCTATCGAAAAAATTTATTTCGTCTGTAATCTCGTCTGTTTCGTTTTCAAATGGCCACCTTGTATTATTTTAATAACAAGTAAATAATGTAAATATATAATATCATTCGATTAAGGAAAAAGAATAGTTGAACTGAATTAATTGATTGAATGATTCATTCATTGTGTATCTGTGCAACATGGCTTGAGAAATAAACACCCTTGGTGAGTTTCCAGTGTAAATTTACCATCCCTCTGCTGTATAACGATTGACCGAACTTGCCCCAGCTGAATCACACATTGCCACTTAAATCCTCTGCTTCTTCTTTTTGTTTCCAAATTTCTAGGGAAACCATGGCTCATCCATCGGATATGTACCCAGTTTCAAAGGTCAGTTTATGTCACAGACATAGATTTTGTTCATGGTTTTTGTTGAATTAATAAGAGTCGATGTTGATGAATTTGAATTATAATTTGAATTTTCAGTTTTTGAGAAATTCAAGAATGATTTTCATTATATCGGGAGAAGAGCTAAAAGTGACATCAAAAAAATTTATTGGGCGATGAAATGAAAATTTCAAATCTATGATTTTTGTTGATAGAAAGAGTTATTTTTCAGTCTAGCTATAAATAGTTCTGTGACGCCTATGTTACGAGTAAAAAAAAACCAAAGTTAAAGAAGTTGCTTTCCAGAACAATACCTTGTTTGAGCTGCTCACGAGGAATGATCCAATATCTCTCAACACCATATCTATAATCTGGTAACCAGTTTGTATCCAAACCTGCATAGATCCCAGAATTGAGAATACCCATTTTTATTTCTGAAACAAAGATGAAAAGTGAATAACGATAATTAGACAAAAAATAGACAAACATTTTTCTTTGAAAACTTAATATGGATTTTCTCTCCCAGTCTCAGATTTAGACTCCGAAAGGTTACGTTTAAGATTATTGTCCGAGTGCTAATCTGCACCCCATGAATTTGCTCAAGCTGTTTTTGAAGGAGGCGAGCGGTTGCAAACCGTTGTCTCAACGAAGAAACTCTCAAGTTACGTTCTTGAATAGCAGTTGTAACCAGTAGTCTACCCTGTCCTGGTCTTCGGACATTCATACCTGTCTCCCTGAATCGCTGCAACATTCTGGACATATTTGTAATGGAAACTCCAAACCTTTCTGCAATTCTTGTGTATATGCACCCTTCTTCTCGCAAAAACTACCGCTTGGGCACATTCCTCTTGGGTCAAATTGCGTGTTTCGCGTTGCATAGCGATCGATTGTAGAAAATCAAACGAAAGAAAAACTATTGATCACTGGAATTGATCGAGAACAACTGATTTTAAAATGGAGCCAATACATTCAAAATCTGATAATATCATTTTTTCTTATTCCTGCTGGGAAAAAACATCTGTATTGAAGACAAACGTTGAAAGTGGATAACATAAGCATGCATAATTCTGATAAGATTATTTATCATTGAGATCACCTTCAGTTGTATAATAAATTTGAGATTTTCCTAATGTGCGTTAATTTTTTTGCGCACCAAATATCCTGTAACTTTATTGCACTTTCAACGAGATTCTTCAAGAACGGCAAGAGTGAAACATCTGCATGCATCTATCTTAGACACATGGTGTGGTTGAGTCTTACTAAGATCCTGATACCTTTTGGATCTTGTAGTTTCAAGGTTTTTTCCTAGGTTTATAGGTATTTATACATCTTTCGACTGCTAATATTTCTGCTAGAAGGCGCTAATAAACTCTTCATACAGCTTCATGATGAAGTTGCACTGCATGCTGCTTCTCTTCGCTCTAATGACAGTCCACCTAGCATATTAGATTGAGAATCACGCGTTCACATGTATGGCAAATGGAGAAACTCTTGAGAAACACCGTATCTCAATCATTGCGAAAAGAAACGACGCATTTTCTCCTCTTCGGAGTTGCGTCACGTGAGCAATTTGTTTACCTTCGGGCAGCCGTTTAATCAAAAGCTTCCAAAGAGACCTTAGGCAAGGTCGTCCACCTTGCATTGTATGGGAGTGGAAAAAGTCGACGACAGCTGCCGCTTTATTTGCCTTTGAATTATGATCTACTGTTAGAGGATCTCCGTTGGGTTGTTCGAGGGAGCCGATGAGGGCTTCCTTTCAATTACGGCTGGACGTCGCGGCTTCTTGTTTGCATCTTTAATAGTTTCCGAAGTGGAAACACATTGGGAATGGAGGCGATTTCAAGGTATTCTTGTCACATCGGAGTTACCGCTATTTCTCCATTTTGCTGGGAAATGCTCGGACTTCACGTGGCATTCGAAAAATTGTTTGGTGGTGTTTCTCTACGACACAAGGAGTGGAGAAAGATACCACGCAGCATCATTGTCCTAACAGTTAGTTAAGATCTGTATGAAGAAGTTTCACTAACATAATTAAATCACTTTTAACACAACTGTCCTATTTTGATAATGAAAAAGGAGAATTTGAAATTACATTTAACTTCATAGTGCATTTTAATATTCAAATAATCATACACTTTTTGTGAATGGCGAACGATATCAACACTAAAGTTACTAACATAAATGCTTGTTTTCAGATAAAGAATACGCTTTTTTTTGCGTGCTTGTCCAATTTTTGTCTTCAGGTATGGACTCTTTAATATTAGATCTAGAACTTTGCTTACGCCGTTTTGCAATTCGAAAGCTTACCAGTCTTTGCATTGCTTGATTCTTATGCTGTCTGAAAGATGGTAGAAGGTTGTGGCCAGCGATGGACAATACTTTGAATCATAAATGTACAACCACTTTGTTGCAATAATGCTTTGAATTTCGAAAAGAAACGGCAGAAATAGAGCTATACAACTCTCATATACACTGCGCAAAAAAATTAATGCACATTATGGAAATCTCGAATTTATTCTACAACTGAAGGTGTTCTCAATGATAATTATTTTTATTAGAATTATGCATGCATATGTTATCCACTTTCATGTGTTTTTCTTCAATACAGATGTTTCTTCCCAGCAAGAATAAAAAAAAAGATATTATCAGAATTTGAATGTGGATTCTGTGAGAAAGCATATCCATTGGGAAAAGGCCGATTGGAAAAGAGTTCTCTTCACAGATGAGTCTAGATCTAGATTCTGCCTCTACCATTGTGATCGACGTTCCCTTGTATACAGACGTCCACATGGAATATATGCTCAGTGCAATTTCCTGAATACTACTGGTTTCGGGGGAGGATCGATTGTATGGGGTGGAATATATCCGACTGCTTGCACAGACCTAGTGGTCGTTGATATTGGAGCTACGGATGCTGATAAGTATTAAAGGAACATTCTTTAAGAGCATGTAGTGCCATTTGCTCCATACATTGGTGAAAATTTCATTTTTATGGACGATAATGCCAGACCCCATCGTGCGAGCATCGTTCAGGAGTACCTTGAAGAGGTTGAAGTCACTCGAATGGAATGGCCAGCAAGAAGTCTAGATCTCAATCCGATTGAGCAGGTTTGAGACAACCTCAATAGAAGGCTGAGAAGTTCAGACAATCATCCAGCTACTCTTAATGACTTAGGAATCTAACTCCGAGAAATCTGGGGAGGATTAGATCAGAACACTTTAAGATCACTCATTTTGAGTATGAAACGTCGTTGCCGAGCTCTAATTAACGCAAGGGATGGAAATACCAAGTATTAAATCACTTATTCATTTCAGTATTTTGAAAGCTGTTCATTTCTCTTTTTTCAAATAAGATTCGGTGAAATCCTCAGGTTTTCTTCCATTTAATATGTCTTGTTACGTCTAAAACCGTTCCGAGAGAACATAAATAATAATTCATAGAGTCAATGTAGAGTTAACTTTCTTCAAAATTGAGATGTTCATATTGTGCGTTAATTTTTTTGCACAATGTATATTTTTTTCCAAGCTGTGCCGAATGATGAACTCCTATTTTGCGCCTAAAACGAACAGCGCCGCAGCTTCTATCCATTCGTAATCGGCGGAAACCGAAGAATCGCCCGCGATCGCTCGAAATCGATGCGGAACCGATCGCATATCGGCCCGATTTTCACGGTCCGCGACTTCTCGGAATCGCGGCGACCGGCTGCGAATCGCCGCGACAATGCAGAAAACGCGTCACCGTCATCGAAATCAATCGAGGGCGCGTTCTCCGACGGGGGGGCACAGCGAGTGTTGCCGATCATCGGCCACACAGGTCGTACCCGGGTCGCAAAAAGCGAATTCGCGATTAAATTAGCGCGCTCGCGGAGTTTACTTGACTAATTCATCGGGGTTTTTTTTTGGCGGCAGCGCGAGGCAGAACGGATCCCGTCGTTTCCGGTAAAAATTAATCATTTCGCCCCGGAGGCGCGGGGCATTGTTCCCCGGCGAGGTTTTTGCCGCGAAAAAAGTTAATTCGTTTTCGGAGACACGACGCGTCTTATTCGCGTATGAAAAATGCGGGACCACATAAACTGTTTCCGATCGAATTAAAAGTTTTGATTATATGTACACCCTCCTGTTCGTGAGGTCGATGAACACAAGTTGACTAGCAAATTTTGACACCAGGGAGCAGTTGGAAAAATCTCAAAGCGGTTGGAAAAAATTTCAAAAGGGTTAAAAAAATTCTGAAGTGGATTGCAAAATTTTAAAGCAGTTGAAATACATTAAAATACAGAAAATCTTGAAGAGGAATCTTTAAAGATATAATATCTTAACTGTACATGGACTTTATATATTTAGAATTTTGTTATTCATAAATTATTTTGACAAATTCAAGAGTTACAATAACACGCGAAATACGGTTACTTATTTTTATCCCAATCATAATTCAACAATGACTGAGAGGGGAGCACTGTATATGGGTATGAAGCTTTTTGATTCATTGCCGAGAAATCTGCGAGGTACAGATCATCATGAAAACTTCAAGAAAGAACTTTATCGTGTCTTAATCAAGTGGGAACCCTATACAGTGGAAGAAATTTATAGAATCTTGTACAAACCAAAACGGATCTTAAGATGTTTTCTTTTCTTTTTTTCTCATTTTGACGTATTTCATGTACTGTGACATGTCATTGTATGTATTGTTACATTATTCTGAAATAAATTTATTCTATTCAATTCTATTCTATTCCGAGAGAGTTCTGAAATACGAAGAAATCTGAAATAGAAGAACAAATTTGCAATCAGTACTTGACAATATATGTATAGCCAGCAATAAATGGTATTTAACCCAATATTTTCACCATCAAGTGTTGGAAGAGACGCGGCCTCAAGTAAGGTACCCAGTTGTAAATTTTTCAGTTTCGCATGGACTATGTCATAAAAAAACCATCTGATATCATAAATTTAAGCTGTTACTTTCAGATAATCAGAATCATCATATGGTACGCTCTTCGTACATTGTGTTATAGTTTTGCGAATAAGACCTAACGCACACGAACGATTGTCGGTGACCGACTATTTTGTAGGAGGTTAACGCACACGGACGACAGTCTACGAATAAAACCAAATGTAGCGCGCTCCGACAGTTTTGTAGGTACGACTAAAAGTAGTTCGTGTGCGTTGGTGCATTCACATACGTGTTCTGCATTTCGACCGACAAAATTGTAGCTCACCGATTGTCGGTCGTGTGCGTTAGGTCTAAACAATATGTGTATATAAATTTAAATAATGAACCAAAAAAGATTCGAAGTGAAGTTTGAGTTATGTTGTGTCTTATAAAAAAATAAAAAAAAATTATGAACAGAAAATGCACGAAGGAAAACAAGTGTGAGAGAAAATTATGGGTAGTGACTACTGAATATCGGAAGTCACAACAACAATCTTCCAAAACACAAAATATATCCTCAATTCCGAACAACAAATGCAATAAACGCTGCAAAATAGTTCGTAAACGATAACTCAAATTAGAAAATTTTGTTCAAAATTGTTTCTTCACTATGAGTGATTTGGTCAGAACCGTTTCCCTTCCAAATCGGAAATCTATTTTTTTTTTGGAAGTATCTTGATTTATAACACACACTGTGACACACATTTTCTGTGTAAACTAGGGAGTTATTTTGCTTTTCTTCATTTCATGAAACCTGTTAGCGAAAGTAAGGCTCATTCTTTATCAAACGAAATATATTTTCTGAAAATTTTGTTCCTATTATTCTGTTAGGAAAGAGCAGTTTCAATATTTTGAATCTCATCAAAGTGTTGAGTAATTAACTTTGATTTTTCATCTACCCAACATTCAATCAGGTGTAATTCTTTATTTTATGGAATCTGCTTTTTTTGTGAAAAATATTTTTTTTTTATGATGTTTGAAATTTTGAGATACACCAAATAATGAAACTGAACTAAATTAACAAATGAAACAAAAAGTGGGTCTCAAAGTTTCGAATATACTTCAATATACTTCTCACTCACATTATTGAATATTGGGTAATTGGAAAATCAACGTTATTTTCTCATCACTTTGATTCCCACTATTAACTCCCTTCACGAAATGAAAAGAATGGATTTTTAAAAAAAAAAATATTTCCTCTGAAGAAAATGAGCCGTACCTTCGCCCCCAGATTCCACGAAATGAAGAAAAGCTACAAATCTGAAGAAACAAACATGTAGGGTTTCTCAAAGTTTCAAGTTACATCAAGAAACTCTGTATGAATAAACAAACTCCATAAAATCTACTTAATTGAATTTTTGGTAGATGGAAAAAAATTTAATTACTCCTACTATATAATATATAACGGATTCCGCTCAATTTAATGTCCAGTTAGAAAATTTTCGATGAATAATAATTTCGCTTCCTTCAATGGTTTGACTGTCCTTCAGATTCCTTAAATTCTTCAGCCCGTTCAAAGTCTACAGTTCCACTTTCAAACGTCGACATTTTTAAATATGACATCGAATATTTCATCTCATATATTAAATAGGACGGGTGTTTCCTGCCAGAACTAGTTCTGAGTTTGATTTCCGCTTTCCGCTTCCATAATCCATGCAAAGAGTTCTGTCGAAATAGCAGAATAGGATTCAGCAGATCTACCATAGAAAATTCAAACTCTTTGAATGGCATCGGAGGCTAGACTCCTCTGCAACTTTAGTATTGATTTATATTCTTGATCAATGCCTTCGAGTCGACTCCGACTTTATTCGCATATCTTTCCTTAGGAAGAGATTGGTTCATAAAAAGGGAATATTCATGAAACTTGTCACGATTAAAATGAATAATATGCAATAAAAATTAACTTAATCCTCAATTTACTTTCCATTCTTATCATGTTTTTTATATTTCTCCGTCTGTTGGTTTGTTCCTTCAAGGATTGTTGCTGACGCCTTCAGTTGACAGTCAAGAAAAAAGGGGTGAGAATTAGCAATTCTTTTCCTTCAAGACCTTTAATATGCGATCAGGCTACATACTTCAAATTCCGCATCTAATGACTCTTTAGAAAACCCCATAATAGCAAACACAAGAAAACTGCGACTATTCAGTCCTCCATGCATAAGTACATAATGCAATATCCGTTAATTTCACTTCTTATACTGAAACAGCCCATGGGTTTCATCTTCTAGAGTTTCCCACCATCCGAAGCTACTAACAAATAAGTAGCTAATCTATTACATGCATCTCTTGCCACATTGACGTATATGCTCGATAAAATAAGACCCTTTTAAAACAATAATTACCTCGGGTAAGTTATGATGCGTCAGCCAATTAATAACGATTTTTTTATCCGGTTAATTTGCCGGGATGCAAAAAACAAGCAACGACGCCTCGCGCTGGACCTAAAGGTCAAAATAAACGAGAGGAGTCATCTTCAACGATTCCATACACGAAAAGGCAATCACAGATTATCTCGTTTTCGACATGAGTGTTTGATGAAATTATTTCCTGTTTTATGCAAACAAACAACGATCTTTAGAAGAATTGAAGCATAATATCGGCACCATAATTGCCGCTATAACCCAAGAGATGTTTAGAAGCGTGAAGGCTAATTTTCGTGTCCGATTAGAAGAGTGCTAGTAGTGCGAGTTTTAACATTTGGACCAAATAATCTTTGCCAACCAATTTTCAAAACCCTGTCCAAATTTTAATAAAGACAAACTTCTCTTCTGCATTGTTGTTTTGTTTTTATTAAATATACAAATACCCCACACTCTTTTTGGACTAACTGTTGGCAGTTGAAGAATGCAATCACATCCTTTAAAACTCTAGTCATATCAAGACGTTTTTCTATGAGACTCATCGCGATCAGAATACCTAATTAAACTAGCGGTTAATTCCAAAGTGAATACTTTCATTCATTCATACTTCTCGAGTATGAAATATGTATGAAATCGTGTAATTATTGTAACATCAGAGCGGAATTTAATGCGGAGGTTGTTATCAATTCTGATACTTGAAATATCAGCTGTGAAAAATTCCTGTATAATTTCATGTTAGGAAAAGGAAGGGTATGATCTCGTGCGTTTAATCTTTCAGGAAATTTCTTACATAGAAAGTTCCATTCGTATAATTGAATTAAACCTGGAGTTCATCATGTTACTTATTAATTATAGCCTACCACAAAAAAGGTGTCTCTGTGATGATATGAATATATGCAACACTACATTTCATTCGGTAATTAGGTTTTTTTGCTGAAAACTATATCTCATATTATTATTCGGGATCAAATGTATCATGAGTAACTAATGTATCATGAATAACAAAGTTCAATTTAAGTTTTGTACGTTCATGATGATATATAGCCGTTCAGATATATAGCTATCTTTCAACATGGCGAAAAAAAAACGAAAGAACGATACAATTCGCAAACTGCACCACTAGCAATTATTGCTATATGCACCTGTCGGAGCCTATATACAATTAATTAAAAAACGATTTTATCTCGGGCTACCTTGTGATGTGAAAAATTGAAAATCATCTGCCAGCTTCTTAATTCAAATCGGCATGTTAATTACAGAATATCGATCCACCGTCAATTGGATTGACGTTGGAGGAAAGATTTATGTGAGAACTGGTTAGCAAGTAGCATAAGATCTTTGTGGATCGACAGAAACATCTGATTCAATTAGAACGGTTGCATTGGTTGATTCTGATTCCTGATCGATTTTCGCGTAATTTTATTGATACTCGAAGAGTTCACGCTTCAATTCACTACGTGAATTCAGAACAAAATAAGTTATTATTTATATAAACAAGTGATATAAATGAACGTGTATTCATGATTAGGCTCGCGGAGTGAACAAATGTCTACTATCACAAATTTTCTTCGGATTCTGCCTAAAGTTTGAAAATAATTTAATTCTTTCAGTAGTCGAAAGAAACTTTATTCAAGAACTTTAGAATTCAATGAATTTTTCATACCTGGCATATCTTGGATAATTCAGTGAGCAAAGAACTTCGGAACATATGTCGATTGCATGTTGTTTTATGATTCTTCAAAATTGTGATGCATAAACCAACTTTTCCGTTTATTCTTCCTGGAAAATTCCAGGGAGAACAAAGTACAGCAGATTATCTGGTAGTCAGAAACCTGAGAAAATTGCTCCAATTTCCTCTGCAACTTGACAGATATACGGTCTTTTTGAATAGCCAGAAAACATCCAAATTGGATCTTTGTGAGCAATAATTAGTTCCTTCGCTCGCGGCAGTTGCTAAGCTTTTTCGAAACAATTAAGAAGTAGTAAATTATGATGTTGGCCGCCTTCATTGTAACAGGCAAATCAATTACCGGCATAAATTGCCTACAGTGCATATTGCTCCGAATGAAACAGCGTGGACATCATCCATTTACTGCGTTTGTGAACACCTCGTTCATCAGGCAGATCAATCAACTAGAACTGATCGTTAGAACACACAAAGAAGAAATCAATCAACCACCCAATTAACATGGAGAAAATACATCTAAAATAATATGAACCCCTTCCTGTTCTCTTATTATCTTCTCGCCCAAATAATGCATGGTTTCAAATCCAACGAAAAAAAATCAAAAAGAGATAACGATCATAGTCAAGACACCCAACCGTAAGAACTTCGTGAAATGAGTTCATGTATTATTTTATGCTCATTTATATCAGCGGTCTATTATATGCGATTCATTCTAACTTGAATACTTATCGATTGCTTTACTTTTCTTTTTCAATTTAACAGTCTCTGATTTTCTTGGTTTTAAGAGAGAACTCGAAAATACAATGCTTCGAAAAGTCTTTCAAGAAAGGCTGTGCATACGCATTCACTCTAGTAATCTCAATATAGAAAAAACTGTATTGATAAAAATTTTAAGCCGAACACGTGATAACAAAAGAAATTGTTGTTCGATAAAACAACAACACGCCTAAGGTGGTAGCTAAAAACTTAAATTTTGCTTCAGACACTGAGAAAATAATGAAAAAGCACTTTGATATGCACAGTTAAACATGGCAGTCCATAAATTCCAGAAAACTGTAAATACGACAAGAATAAATCTAAGCAAGCTTCAAAAAAATCCACAACAGAGCAATCAACATACATAATGTTCTCATGAGACCAGCATGGATATTTATGTAAAACTGCCTATTTCTAAGGCTCCGCATCAAGAGCACTGCTGTGTAAGATGAATGCTTAAATGAATGGTGAATCTAAAGAATCATTCTAAATATTACATTATTTTAGCGTATGTACAAGAAAAGTCAATAATCTGTATTGTGACTTCATTTTACAAACAACAAGGGGGTCAAATTTTCCAAACACACACTGCACTCAGGGCAGGGTATATGTACCTGATCACTGTAATATACTATAATTTTGAAAAATATTTGAGGAATATATTATGGGTGATCATAAAGTTGAAGTGACAGTACTGTCTTAATAAACTCTCTTTTATTTATAACTGAATGAATATATGAGTCTAATTGTAGGGAGCCAAAAGCAAATTCAATCGAAAGCTAAAAGCTGCTTAATTTTTCTGAAAGAAAATATTTGACCAAGGTTTCATCCCAGATACAGTGAACATAGTCAATCGTAGAACTGTGAACATAGAGCTCGAAACGACCAAACCTGTATCTGAAGAACTCATAATTAGTCTGGTTAATTAGTTATTTTAAACACTGCAGGCAAAAGTAGCAGGTTATCCTTAGATCGTTTAATGTGGGTGGTCTATGTTTGTCAGAAACAATGGCAACCACGTTATGGTCTTAATTATGAAAATAGTAAATTTGTATGAAACGACTTTTCTTCTATGCGTGAAACGGAATACCTTAATGAGAACCTAATCCATACCATCAAAGGCACCAGCTGAAAAGCTCTATTCCAGCAGATTGCATCTCTTCTTCGAAGGCTTAGACAATCAAAGATTTATATTGCTCCTTTCGAATTACATTTGGTCTCATAAGAAACCCAATGAGAGTTTTCAGAGGACACCAAGAGAGTTTCTACAGTTTTGTAGATATGCTGTTCTTAATATTTCAATTGTAGTACACTCAGTTCTATTGATCCTTCCAGAGATTACATAATATACTGAGAAAAATATCACCACCAGAACACCACCACAACAATAAAACCATATAATTTTTTTTTTAAATATGTGAATTCAGAGCTTGGAATATGATAACTTATCATCTCTTTTTTTTGCAGCATACATTAACTGGACATTCCGGAAGGTTATGGCAGCTAAATTCTTAGGAGAGGCTTCGAAAGTTGTTACGGGAAGTCACGATAGGACTTTGAAAATTTGGACTTGAGAAGTAGAGCTTGTGAGTATCAACTATGTTCCCAGATGAAACAATTAATTCTTTTTCCATATCATATTTATGTTTGCCAATTGAAAAAAAAAATATATAATAAGCCATATGAACTAACAAGGAATGAACATAAGCATTGCCTGGAAATGACAGTTTCACCTGAAAAGCAAACATGCTCCCTGCATTAGGATTCCTTACATCTTTCCAAATAAACCATGTTGAAACTTGCCGAAACATTCTCTCCTCAATTAATCAAAGTAAAATAAGTATTCTGCATCATCATGAAATCCTGTAATTCGT
>CM076607.1:15760910-15813609 GCA_038502775.1 Hippodamia convergens | reverse complement strand
TTTTTATGAACCATGTCTTCTATTTTATTAGTTTTCTTTTTTAATTTCTAAGCTTCGATTGATTTCAAAATATTCGGAATCCTCATTATTACTAGATATACGAAATTCTGTCATCTAATTTAAATGTCTTTGTAATTAAAGAAGTTATAACCTCTTCATTTTGCATTACCAGGAGTGAGATATCAACAGTCTTCTTCTTCAATGCGTCTTCACCCCCAGTCAATCTTGTGGTCGATTCGCTGCATGTTTCCAATAATGCCTCGGCCAACATATTCCTGCATATTACGTATAATCGTTCGTAAAATGCTCACGAATCTGCCCCTGGGAACCGCAGAATATAATCAGAACGAAACGTGGCATTTTTTTCTGCCTTAACATGCATTCTTCTTCCCTCGACGTACGCTGACCGAGCTTCATTGGATTTATGGACGTGGAAACAGGGGCTTAAGATGATTGTTGCCTGTTTATGGTGGGAAGATGCAGGCTTGGCGAGGCGATCGAATTGAGATGTGATCGGTTGGGCAGTTTTACGAGCGAAAAAATATCACCACTCGAAAACAATCACTTCTTTCTGTTCGGTTTTGTGTCGAATTAATTTTTTTGTGGATGTTCTGACAATTTGAAAATCAGTCACCATAATAACAGTGTGAGAAAATCTCTTCAACTTCGTCTGCCCAAATCGGTTATCACAATTGTTATTATTATCAAACGCAAAACTGGGTTGCTTATCCAAATTGAAAACAACGTTGATTTTGAAAGCTCTTTCCCATTAACTTCCTATTATTTCGATTAGAGATGAAAACTTTTCTGATAACAATTTTCTTTTCAAAGTTTATAAATATACAGTCGATATCAATCCAACTTCATTCAAGCAAACTGTGAAATTCGCAAGATATGAAGAGAATTAACAGATCTTAGTTATTGTTGGAAATACCTCTTATGTTATAATTCTCGATTGGACTCGAGCCAAGAAATGCCATACATTAAATGACCCGTGAATATTACCTATATCGAATAGATTTGCATTTATCCTTGGTTGAAAGGATTTGAACAGAATTCAAGGTAATAATTGAAAACAAAGCAATTACTCAACCTCTCAATATCTCTCTGGGTGTTGAAAATAAACTGCTCGAACGAACCAAAGAACATTGAATTATGAATCTGTTGAAGTGATCTCTTCTGTTGTTCACAAAAAGTCAATATGAAAGTAATTCAAATTATTTTTGCGTCTGATTTGAATGGAAAATGGTCTTCCTTGGTGAATCTAGCAAAAGAATTCGTGAAATTGCTCAATCCTTCAACAGTATTTGGAACTTCAGGCCACAATGAGCTTGATAGATCTAGAAACTGGATAATTTATGAAAATTTTTTTTCAATCTGAACAAAATCGAATCAAATTTCATTCAGATAAATCAAATAAATGAATTTTGTTATTCTACTGTTATCTCTTATCTCTACCTTCATTCTAATCAAAGCTGAAAAGTTTTAACCCCCACTTTCCCAAAGATTTCCCAAAAAATATAATATGCATAACTTGTGAGATAATTGAAATGAAAAGACTTTCATAATTGAGATGCTTAGGTTGACGAACCTAAACCACAAAATAATGATTTCAGATCTCACAAACAGATGAATAACTCCTTAAAACCTCGATGAAATTTTTTTTCATATGACGATTTTCCCTTGCAAATAATCTTCTCCTGATGAAATTATCTACAAATTATCTCTCGCAAACGGATAATCAGTTTTCCTTTCGCTTCCAGTTGAATGCAAGAAGATTCGATATAGTGAAACTGCTTGGTTAAGAAGTCCTACGATGCAAATTTTCTGTTATCGCCTCCTAGGAACAGGCTTTTTCTCGCTCACAAGCGCTCATGTTCCTAAATTTATATCTGGAGGAGAGAGGAGAGTTTCACTATATTATTTTAATTCCCCTTTTCCCCAACTGCTCTCGAGAAAAGATTAATCTCGGTAGATAGTTGGACTATTTTCTGCTCAGGTATATTCCGAATCAGATAAAAACAAACTTTGAGAAAAGCTCCATACCTTTTCTCCAATTCTTATCAAAATCAATGCGAAAAACGTCACATTAACATCGATTTTTCTTGAGATCACCATATGATTCATGTTCTATCAAATATCTCAATAAAACAATATTTTCTGCACCAGGTCAGGAAAATCTAACATTTCTCTCACTTAGAACAACCAGAAACCTTAAATTTGGACTGACGCATTTCATAGATTCCTTATACAGGTTGGGTGTTTTTTTTTTTTAATTTCTGCTGTTGATTCCAAGGATCAGATAAAATCTTCTTTCCATTTGGTTTACTCTAAATAATTGTGAATTCATTCTCTGTCATTTACATTTTTTCTTAAAAAGTTAAACATTATTTGAAGATACGATGAGCAAAGTATAATAATCTCTTTTCCAGTCAAGTTTTTTATTTCTGTAAAAGGCAATAAACTCGAATTCCTATAATACTAGATGGAATTGTGCCAAAAAGTGATCAAACACAAGGTCGAAAGAGGTACAAAAAACTCTACTGTAGATTTAAACGAGAATCCAAGAGCATTTTCCCTTCCATCTGATCAAACCTCTCCTTCCGATCAAGCCCGTCAGAGGGCAGCAATCAGAACGGCCGATCTCTATGAACCGCTACCTTTTCATGACGTTTCTGTCATTGTCCGGCTCATATCTGTTTTAAAATATGGTGTTCAGCCGACATTAAGATGTGAGATTCATATATGCGCGAGATAAGCTTGATCTGAGCCATTTCCACTGTGTCCCCGTGCCTTGTTAATGGACCCATAAACCTGAAGCACCTCGCTGCAGAGAGATCGTTCTGCCCAGCTCCGCTTTATTCCCCATTAAGGAATATTTCAATACGAACACTAAGGTGCCAGTGTACAAATCCAGCAGTCTGCATAGTTTTCTGAGAGGAGTTGAGAAGAGTTATGTGTTAATAGAGGCGTAATTGTACCTTAGACCTGCTATTTTTCGGAACACGTTCATATTTGGATCACTTTTTCGAATGAAAGAATGGACCATGATGGAATAAAGACTGAGAGGTCTGTATCTTCAAAGGACTAACAACTGGAGAAAAAAAAATAGAGAGTTGACTGTATATATGCAGTTTGAAAACAAACATTTTACAAAAGATATGAGTAAAAGATAATGAACTGCTCCACATGATATTGACTTAGATTGCAGAAAAATTTAGTTTAAATGAGATTCAGTGTTGAAAATTTATATTAATATGATTTCAAGTCGCAGGAAATGAAATTAATCTCAGCCTGTAGGTCTGCAGCATATACAGAGTAACGAAATTTTATTTCCAAAAAATTCGAGCATTCTAAGGAATATCAATACAATGTATGGCCTCAATAACAGCTTGACATCTTCTTTGCATACTACACACGAAGTTGTTGAACATAAACGGGGCAGAAGCTCTCTCAAATCAGTAAGGGGTAGAGGTTGGTGATTATCTAATCTTTTCTGGGGCATATCCCATGCATGTTCTATGCAATTCAAATCTGGTGAGTGTGGGGGTATTGGTAAATGTGGAATACCAAGCTCCTCGCGCGCATTCTCAACAATGGCTGCACGGTGCGGCCTAGCGTTATCGCCTGGAAATTGAAAAGTTTCACCAATAGCAACTTGAAAATTTGGCAAAACATTATCAATGACATGATTCCTATAGTGTAAGGCGGTCATATTCCCAGGACAAATGTTTAAGTCTGTGCGCCCGTTGAAACATATCATACTCCGATTGAATACGATATCCCTAACTCTTGTGGAGCAGTATATTTGACTCGCTTTTTCAAATGAAAGAATAGACCATGATGATAAAAAAACTGCGAGTTCTGCCTTTCGAAAGGACTACCAACCAGACAAAGAAGGAGAGAGGTTATTGTTGATACTTATGCAGTTTCAAAACAAACATGTGCAAACAAATCAGACAAATATTTGATGCGCACTGGAGAATTTTCGATTATTGTTAATAAAAATAAAAACATGTGAAATTCATTCAAAGAATAAAAGACAATATCAATCAGCACCCCTTGCAGTACAGATCTGAATTGTTTCATTCTAAATTTTTCAAATTGATAGGCAGTTCATTCACTGGTTTCTTATATTTTCAATCTCGAAAAATTCATTGAAGGTATGCATTATGGATAATCCTAAGAGTTAGTACGAATAATAAGTTTTCAACTATGGGAATAGATAAAAAAGTTAATTCTCGAAAAACAGACCTCCAGCAATTATAACCCAAACATCCCAATATCTTGATTGTACGTATTTGCAACCAAGGAAAAGTATTTAGACGCGCTTTCAAACACACATTGCTGTCAGTATTTCTTAAGTTACGTCGAAAAATAACCGATTTTGATGATTCTGTTTTCATTTGAATGCTAGTGAAATGTAGATAGTTACCCACCCACTTCAAATAAAAATCAACACATACCTTCGAATAACGAACAATGGTATTTTTCAGAGATCTAAGTGGAATCAAATGAAAAATATTTGACTACTCGAAAGTAAATTAAATTATAACGATAGTATTACTCACAATTATTCTTATTTTTCGAATTAGTGTCATCCAAGGTGGGCTTAGTTTAGTCTAGTTTGGGTTAACCCATTAAAGCCCATAATTCCTCCGTGGAGATTTTCATGTCAAATTTGGTATGATGTACAGCAAGGACACGAAAAATGATATTCTTCCTTAAAATTAATGATCAGATATGTAGGAGAGTTGCTTTCAAGTGGCAACTTTAGTTGCCATTGGGATGATTCATGTATAAATTTTTCAAATTGAAATAAAAATAATTTTATTGTGCTCGAAATTGTAATACTTTACTTTGCGAATACTATGAAACTATTCTCAACATTGAAGCTAATTCAAACAGCTCCTTATTACACCAAACTTTTTCCATTCCGTCCTACTCCTCAATGAAATTTGCCCTTCCAGAATTCCTCCCCTCATATAAGATTCCTCGAACGCAAGTTCTGAAGGATAAAGCAAATTATTTCATTGAAATATCCTCCAAAGGGATCGCCAAGAAACTGCCTTGCCTCGAGTTTTTTCCCTCTCTTTTCAATTGTTTTCCAGGTCGATCCCGGCTCCTGCAGACAGAACTTTGGGGTAGTTGCGAAAGTTTGTATGTTTGAATTGAATATCCCGGCGGTATTCACTGCGAGCATCTGTCTTCATTATGTTGGAATTGTAGTTTTCCGTTTTGTTCGGTTTATTCTGGACTCATCTTGTAACTTTTGCCGTCTGGGCGCTCGGAGTTCGAGGGGTTGATATTTAGCGTGTTTCGCTTGTGCAGACGGAGAATGAAGGCATTCGGGTGGAAAACATATTTTTATGGTGAAGATCAAATGGAGGGAATCTTCGAAATTGCTGATTCGGAAGTTCATAGTGGAAAACTCCTTTCCAAGCGCTATTCTTTGTATAATATGGTAATATTTCCAAATATTCCTGAGGTTTTCACATCCCTTTTTTGGAAACAACTTCAATAAAAGCAATACTCCTCCGAAAATTCTTGCACTAAATTTTGAGTCTCAAATTGCACCCGAAAATATAAAAGTTTGTTTTCAGAATTCTGCTTCGTGCAGAAGGCGTGTAACAAATCATGATTTTCCTGTAAGAAAAAGTAAGACTTCTCTTTAATTGTTCATATTAGAAAAGTTAGGTTAGGATAGGTCATTTCATTTTCATATTTGAAAAACTAATTAATTTTCATCTCCAAATTTCTCAATTGAATTCTCCGTCCGCATTTTCATTCAAATATTCCAATTTTTCCAATAATTCATTTCACTGAATCAGAAATAAACCATTAAGAGGAAAAAGTACCGGGCTGTGTTGTGTTGTCGTTTTTCATAGTGAAGACATATAGAAACACGCTGTTTATCGGGTTTTTTGTCCCAAATCTTCGATAAGTCGGAAACCGGAGAGATTTTTACCGCCAGGAATATTCGAGAAGTTTGACGATTTTTCACAGATGTTTGAGATGCTCTCTGACGAGGACACTTTCCAGATAACGTTTAGTGCACTTTCAGTTTACTAATTTCATTGAATATGAGCAATTCGTAAGGAGTAAAACGTTCTTTTTCTAATCTAATTCTGTGTCGAATCTATGCTCATTCTGACACATCTCCTTGAAGAGAATCATGCCAGCAGTATATTTCATTCTACACAGTTTTCATGGTGAAATTTTGTGATAACATGTTGGCCTCCGGTCATTTTTGATATTTCGGCTCCTACACAAGTATGGAGATACATATAATATCTGAAATTGTTTTCAATGATGAATTGAAAAAGTTTAGGGTTAGTATAAAACGCTCCAGTTAATTCATTAATGTAAATTTGAATGTTTCTAGCGTTGTCACGACAGTGACATTTTTTTTGATGTTTCTAGAAAAATTTAAAACAGTGCTAGAAATAGAGATTTCATTTTGTGTTTCTAATCTAGAAGTGAGACAGGGCAGAACGAACTCTTTCGTGATTTTAGCTTTAATAGTATGAATATATGTATTCTTTTGATTCAGAGAGCTTAAATAATATAATACATATTGAAACAAAAAAGTAACCAGCTGAGGTTGGTGCAACATAGGAAAACCATACAGGTCTGCAGTATGATTAAATGAAGAAAGGGAAAAAACCTCAGCTGAAACAAAAACACTTACCCCCGTCGTTAAAAAAAATTTACTAAAAACTTAAGATATCAGAGAAATCTTGACAGACATCAGCTTGACCTGAGAGAACATATTCATGTTATCCGTCTATGAACTCCGATAAACATATTCTTCATGAAACGACTCGCAATTCTTGATCTGAAATAAAAAAGAAAAAATTAAAAAAGAAATCAGTTATTTAGAATAAATTGAATTATTTTGAAATTAACCACCCATTTCCGAAATGGATTTGTTACGTCATGTATAACCTCGAAACCATCTTGAAATTCATAAATGGGATAACTTTTTATAAGTTTTTCTATAGTCTCCTCATTTTTCTCACACTCACAACAAGGCTCTAAAACCCAATTCCATCAGAATAGCATGCTGTTGCATCGTCCATTGCCTGCATACATTCCATTCATATTGCCAAATTTCTTTGTCGCTTCTATTCATATCAATTAGAAAATTCGACTAAGAAGGTTCACGCAACTTCAATCTGGGGACCTTATTATCTGGAATATAGTTGAGTATGGGAAATGAATACGGAAAGGAATTAAATTTGTTTCAAAATTCAAAGTTGTTTGTCTCTCTGCGAATATGGGAAGGGGAAATATTTGAGAAGATTGGTAACCAAGGAGTAGGTGTAGATTTGATAGTAACAGTAATAATACTCATAGAAAAATTTTGTTGGCATAACTTTTTTTACATGAAGACTGTTCAACAAACAGGGCAACAATATTCAGCAGCAGGAAAAACCAAAGATAGCGCTGCCGTAGAAGGTTAAATATAATAATTGCGATATACTGCACATAAGTAGGCTAAAAGCACATTCGTGACTTTGCCATTGGACCGACGATATGTCAGCATCTATTGATTCCACACTGTCACCTAAAAAATAGCATTTTTTGACCAGTTTTTCCTTTAAAATGAATACGCCAGGTCCAAGACAAGACACTTTCTTCTTTCATAGAGCGAGTTAAAAAAAAAACTATACCGTGTTATCCCGCAACCAGAACCAGATAATGAAGATGACTCTTCTCCTGATCCACATTGAATAGAACAGAAGAAGATGAGCTGTCGATTCTCTGGTCGTTGCGTACGCTCGCGAAAAAACGCAAGAAAACTGGGCGTTGAACAAAAAGCTGTGGCTCACTTTCAATTTTACGGGAATTATCGTTTTCAGTTTTTCAGCCAGGTTGGCTGCTACTACCGTGTATTGTGACGTCGAGGAATGCTGCGTTGGTCGATATCTATTACTAGATGATCGTCTAGAAATATCCCGGTTCAAGAATGCATAATGTAATCTATCACATCGGGAATGTTACTTATTATGATAACAAAAGGCTCTGCTGTTTTGGTTCGATGGCCTGAGAGATTGCTATTAGATCTAGTGGGTTGTTCTGTATTACCTATTGTTCAAATTATTCACAATTTTTATTCAGCACGTTTTCACCAACAAAGAAATCAACAGAATATCAAGGAAATCATCAAATTTTCATAAGCCAATAATTATTGATGTTTTAAGTTCATGCAAGCCACCTGATGGGTAAAATCCCAATCTGCATAAGAAGTCTTAGGAGTTTATTTTGGTTCGAGTTGATTGCTTGAAAGTGTTGCTTGTGCCTCTTTTTATCAATAATTTTTGTTTGTAGAAATGATTCAGATGATGATCACAGATTGACCAATTATTAGCTGGATCAACATTAAAATAAAGAACGATTCTCCTGCCATATTTCGTTCAACTTTTCAAATTCACTGCGCAAAAAAATTTACGTTCATTATGGAAATCTCAAATTTATTTTACAACTGAAGGTGCCCTCAATGAGGATTATTTTTATCAGAATTATGCATGCATATGTTATCCACTTTCAACGTTTTTCTTCAATACAGATGTTTTTTCCTAGCAGGAGTAAAAAAAGATGATATTATCAGATTTTGAATGTATTTGCTCCATTTTAAAATCAGTTGTTTTCGATCAAATCTAGGGATCAACAGTTTTCCTTGCGTTTGATTTTTTACACTCGATCGCTATACAACGCGAAACACGCAATTTGACAGAAGAGAAATGTGCCCAAGCTGTAGTTATGCGAGAAGAAGGGTGGACATACACAAGAATTGCAGAGAGGTTTGAAGTTTCCCATACGAGTGTGTCCAGAATGTTGCACCGATTCAGGAAGACAGTTATGAATGTCCGAAGACCAGGACAGGGTAGACCACGGATAACAACTCTGCCATTCAAGAACGTTACTTGAAAGTTTCTTCGTTGAGACAAGGGTTTGCAACCGCTCACCTCCTTCAAAATCAGCTTGAGCAAACTCATGGGTAGAAACTAGTACTCAGATAATTAAAAATCGCCTCAGAAAATATGATTCAAGGCCTCGTGTCTCGGCAAGAGGCCCAGTTCTTACCCCAGCCCATCGAAGGGCGCGTTTGGATTCTGCGAGAGAGCATATCCATTGGGAAGAGGCCGATTGGGAAAGAGTTCTCTTCACAGATGAGTCTAGATTCTGCCTCTACCAATGTGATCGACGTTCCCTTGTATACAGACTTCCACATGAAAGATATGCTCAGTGCAATTTCCTGAATACTACTGGTTTCGGGGGAGGATCGATTATGGTATGGGGTGGAATATCTTCGACTGCTCGCACAGGCCTAGTGATCGTAGATAATGGAGCTATGAATGCTGATAAGTATATAAGGAACATTCTCGAAGAGCATGTAGTGCCATTTGCCCCATACATTGGTGAAAAGAAGTTCAGGAAATCATCCGGCTACTCTTAATGACTTCAGAATCCAACTCAGAAAAATCTGGGAAGGATTAGATCAGAACATTGCAAGATCACTCATTTTGAGTATGAACCGTCGTTGCCGAGCTGTAATTAACGCAAGGGGTGAAAATACCAAGTATTAAATCACTTATCAGCATCTCAGTATTTTGAAAATTGTTCGTTTCTCTTCTTTCACATAAGATTCGGCGAAATCCTGAATTTTTATTCCATTTGCTGTTTCGTTCAAAACCTTCCCGAGGGAACATAAAAAATAAGTTATAAAGTCAATGTAGAGTTAACTTTCATTAAAATTGAGATTTTCAGAATGTGCGTTAACTTTTTGCGCAGTGCATAAATTTCTGATAAACCTTTTCAAATGGTCCTAATTGATCGAAATTTGATTTAAATGATGACTTTAAATAGTGATCAGAGGCGTAAACCTAGCTTAATCTACAGTGCTTGTAGAGTATAGCCGATCGGTGACGGATTTGTCATGATTTCAATTTCCGTTATCGGATCAAGGTATTTCGGCGATTGGCGGAAATGAGATTAACATTTATATCAGAAATGATAACGAATAATTCCTGCCCGGTAGCTCTCAGCGATTTGCAGCGGCGGCAAAACGTTACGTGTGTTCATTAAGGCCGACCAGTTTTCGCGTCAAATCAAACTGAATTGTCGGTTGCATCAATTTCCGGTATTCCGGATCGGAATTAAGGGTATGGGAGGGGGTGCGGATGAATATTACGGATGAACAGCAATTTTCGACATCGAAATCACGATCTGCCATTGATGTGCAGGATTCTACATCGACTAGCCCATTTCCGAATCATTCGAATTGAGGATATATGATCACCATTACTGATTTGATGCTGTGTTAAAATCAACAGTAACCTTTTTTTGTTTTTTTGAAATTTTAAAACACCAATTTTTTCATTTGCAGTATGTATGATGAAAATCTATACACATTGTTTTGTATATTATTTTAACGACAAGTAAACAATGTAAATCTATAATATCATCCGACCAAGGAAGAAGAAGAGTTGAACTGAATTAATTGATTGAATGATTCATTCATTGTGTTTCTGTGCAACATGGCTTAAGAAATAAACACCCTTGGTGAGTTTCCAGTGTATAATTTACCATCCCTCTGATTGACCGAACCTGCCCTAGCTGGATCACACATTGCCATTTAAATCTTCTTCTTCTTTTTGTTTCCAAATTCCTAGGGAAACCATGGGTTCATCCATCGGATATGCATCCAGTTTCAAAGGTCACTTTATGTCACAGACATAGATTTTGTTCATGGTTTATGTTGAATTAATAAGAGTCGATGTTGATGATTTCATATTATAATTTAATTTTTGTGTTTTTGAGAAATTCAAGAATGATTTTCATTATATCGGGAGAAGAGCTAAAAATGACATAAAAAAATTGATTGAGAGATGAAATGAAAATTTCAAATTTTTAATTTTCGTTCATCGAAAGTATTATTTTTTTGTCTAGCTATAAAAAGTTCTGTGACGCGTATGTTATGAGTCAAAAAAAACCAAAGTTAGAGAAGTTGCTTTCCAGAACAGTACCTTGTTTGAGCTCCTCACGAGGAATGATCCAATATCTCTCAACACCATATCTATAATCTGGTAACCAGTTTGTATCCAAAGCTGCATAGATCCCAGAGTTGGAAATACCCATATTTATATCTGAAACAAAGATGAAAAGTGAATGACGATGATTAGACAAAAAATAGACAAACATTTTTCTTTGAAAACTTGATATGGATTTTCTCTCCCAGTCTCAGATTTAGACTCCGAAACGTTACTCTTAACTTAACTACCGCTTGGGCACATTCCTCTTGGCTCAAATTGCGTGTTTCGCGTTGCATAGCGATCGAGTGTAGAAAATCAAACGAAAGAAAAACTATTGATCACTAGAATTGATCGAGAACAACTGATTTTAGAATGGAGCCAATACATTCAAAATCTGATAATATCATCTTTTTTGTTCTTGCTGGGAAAAAACATCTGTTATTAAGAAAAACGTTCAAAGTGGATAACATATGCATGCATAATTCTGATAAGAATATTCATCATTGAGAACACCTTCAGTTGTAGAATAAATTTGAGATTCTCCTAATGTGCGTAAATTTTTTCGCGCACTAAATATATTGTAACTTTATTGCACTTTCAACGAGATTCTTCAAGAACGGCAAGAGTAAAACATCTGCATGCATCTATCTTAGACAAATGGTGTGGTTGAGTCTTACTGAGATCCTGATACCTTTTGGTTCTTGTAGATTCAAGGTTTTTTTCTATGTTTATAGGTATCTAGACATCTTTGGACTGCTATTATTGCTGCTAGAAGGCGCTAATAAACGCTTCATACAGCTGCATGCTGCTTCGATTCGCTCTAATGACAATCCACCTATTATATTAGCTAAAAATCACGCGTTCACATGTATGGCAAATGGAAAAACTCTTGAGGAACACCGCATCTCAATCATTGCGAAAAATAACGACGCATTTCCTCCTCTTCGGCATCGCGTCACGTGAGCAATTTGTTTACCTTCGGGCAGCCGTTTAATCAAAAGCTTCCAAAGAGACCTTAGGCAAGGTCGTCCACCTTGCATTGTATGGGAGTGGAAAAAGTCGACGACAGCTGCCGCTTTATTTGCCTTTGAATTATGATCTACTGTTAGAGGATCTCCGTTGGGTTGTTCGAGGGAGCCGATGAGGGCTTCCTTTCAATTACGGCTGGACGTCGCGGCTTCTTGTTTGCATCTTTAATAGTTTCCGAAGTGGAAACACATTGGGAATGGAGGCGATTTCAAGGTATTCTTGTCACATCGGAGTACCGCTATTTCTCCATTTTGCTGAGAAATGGTCGGACTTCACGTGGCATTCGAAAAATTGTTTGGTGGTGTTTCTCTACGACGCAAGGAATGCAGAAAGATACTACAGAGGATCATTCTCCTAACAGTTAGTTAAGATCTGTGTGAAGAAGTTTCACTAACATAATTAAATTACTTTTAACACAACTGCCCTATTTTGATAATAAAATTGGAGAATTTGAAATGACATTTAACTTCATAGTGCATTTTAATATTCAAGTTATCATGCACTTTTTGTGAATGGCAGACGATGTCAACTCTAAAGTTACTAACAAAAATGCTTGTTTTCAGATGAAGACTACGTTTTTTTTTGCGTGCTTGTCCAATTTTTGTCTTCAGTGTTAGACTGCTTGATATCAGATATACAACTTAGCTTTCGCCGTATTGCAATTCAAAAGATTAACAGTCTTTGCAATGCGGGATTCTTATGCTGCCCGAAAGATGGTAGAAAGTTGAGGCCAGCGATGGACAATACTTTGAATCATAAATGTACAACCACTTTGTTGCAATAAAGCTTCGAATTTCACGCACATTATGGAAATCTCGAATTTATTTTACAACTGAAGGTGTTCTCAATGATAATTATTTTCATTAGAATAATGAATGCATTTGTTATCCACTTTCTTCAATACAGATGTTTTTTCCCAGCACGAATAAAAAAAGATGATATTATCAGAATTTGAATGTGTGAGCTCCATTCTGAAATCAGTTTTTCTGGATCAATTCTAGTGATCAATAGTTTTTCTTCGTTTGATTTTCTACACTCGACCGCTATGCAACGCGAAACACGCAATTTGATCCAAGAGGAATGTGCCCAAGCCGTAGTTTTGCGAGAGGAAGGGTGGACATACACAAGAATTGCAGAAAGGTTTGGAGTTTCCCATACAAGTTTGTCCAGAATGTTGCAGCGATTCAGGGAGACAGGTATGAATGTCCGAAGACCAGGACAGGGTAGACCACAGGTAACAACTGCCATTCAAGAACATTACTTGAGAGTTTTTCCGTTGAGACAACGGTTTGCAACCGCTCGCCTCCTTTAAAATCAGCTTGAGCAAACTCATAGGTTGCAAATTAGCACTCAGATAATGAGAAATCGCCCCAGAAAATATGATTTAAGGCCCAGCTCTTACCCCAGCCCATCGAAGAGCTCGTTTGGATTTTGTGAGAGTGCATATCCATTGGGAAAAGGCCGATTGGAAAAGAGTTCTCTTCACGGATGAGTCTAGATTCTGCCTTTAAAATTGTGATCGACGTTCCCTTGTATACAGACGTCCACATGAAAGATACGCTCAGTGCAATTTCCTGAATACTACTGGTTTCGGGGGAGGATCGATTGTATGGGGTGGAATATCTTTGATTGCTTGCACAGACCTAGTGATCATTGATAATGAAGCTATGAATGCTGATAAGTATCGAAGGAACATTCTTGAAGAGCATGCAGTGCCATTTTCTCCATACATTGGTGAAAATTTCATTTCAGGATTACCTCGAAGAGGTTGAAGTCTCTCGAATGGAATGGAAAGCAAGAAGTCCAGATCTCAACCCGATTGAGCAATAGAAGGCTGAGAAGTTCAGAAAATCATCCAGCTAATCTTAATGACTTAGGAATCCTACTCGGAGAAATCTAGGAAGGATTAGATTAGAACATTTTAAGATCACTCATTTTGAGTATGAACCGTCGTTGCCGAGCTGTAATTAACGCAAGGGTGGAAATACCAAGTATTAAATCACTTATCAGCATTTCAGTATTTTGAAAATTGTTCATTTTTCTTCTTTCACATGAGATCCGGTGAAATCCTGAATTTCTCCTCCATTCAATGTGTCTTGTTTCGTTCAAAACCTTCCCGAGAGAACATAAAAAATAAGTTATAAATTCAATGTAGAGTTAATTTTCATTAAAATAGAGATTTTCAGAATGTGCGTTAATTTTTTTGCAAAATATATAATTTTTCCAAGCTGTGCCGAATGATGAACTCCTATTTCGCGCCTAAAACGAACAGCGCCGCAGCTTCTATCCATTCGTAATCAACGGAAACCGAACAATCGCCCGCGATCGCTCGAAATCGATGCGGAACCGATCGCATATCGGCCCGATTTTCACGGTCCGCGACTTCTCGGAATCGCGGCGACCGGCTGCGAATCGCCGCGACAATGCAGAAAACGCGTCACCGTCATCGAAATCAATCGAGGGCGCGTTCTCCGACGGGGGGCACAGCGATTGTTGCCGATCATCGGCCACACAGGTCGTACCCCGGTCAGAAAAAGCGAATTCGCGATTAAATTAGCGCGCTCGCGGAGTTTACTTGACTAATTCATCGGGGTTTTTTTTGGCGGCAGCGCGAGGCAGAACGGATCCCGTCGTTTCCGGTAAAAATTAATCATTTCGCCCCGGAGGCGCGGGGCATTGTTCCCGGGCGAGGTTTTTGCCGCGAAAAAAGTTAATTCGTTTTCGGAGACACGACGCGTCTTATTCGCGTATGAAAAATGCGGGACCACATAAACTGTTTCCGATCGAATTAATAGTTTTGATTATATGTACACCCTCCTGTTCGTGAGGTCGATGAACACAAGTTGACTAGCAAAATTTGACACCAAGAAGCAGTTGGAAAAATTTCAAAGCGGTTGGAAAAATTTCAGAGCAGTTGGAATAAATTTCAAAAGGGTTGAAAAATGCGAGAGAGTTCTGAAATACGAAGGAATCTGAATTAGAAAAAACAAGTTTGCAATCAGTACTTGATAATATACAGGGTTGGGATAAAGTATGGAACCAAGTAAATATCTTTTAAACGAAAAGAACGATATTTATGAAAATTTGCAGGGAAGTGCAATGGAACAAAACGCATCTGATGTACATTTTTTTGATAATAATCAATAATAAATTTCATGAATATCGTTTTTTTCGTTCAAAAGATATTTACTTGGTTGCATAATTTATCCCATCCCTGTATGTAAAGCCAGCAATAAATAGTATTTAACCCAATATTTTCACCATCAAGGATTGCAAGAGATGCGGCCTCAAGAAGTAGGTACCCAGTTGTAAATTTTTCAGTTTAGCATGGACTGTTTTATAATAAAACCATCTGGTATCATGAATTTAAGCTGTTACTTTCAGATAAGCAGAATCATCATAAAGTACGCTCTTCGTATATTGTGTTGTAGTTTTGCGAATAAACAATATGTGTATATAAATTTGAATAATGAACCAAAACAGATTCGAAGTGAAGTTTGAGTTATGTTGTGTCTTATAAAAAATAAGAAAAAAATTATGAACAGAAAATGCACGAAGGAAAACAAGTGTGGGAGAAAATTATGGGTGGTGACCACAGAATATCGGAAATCACACTAACAATCTTCCAAAACACCAAATATATCCTCAATTCCAAACGATGAATGCAACAAACACTGCAAAATAGTTCGAAATCGCCAACTCAAATTGGGAAATTTTGTTCACAATTGTTTTTCAATATGAGTTATTAGGTCAAAACCGTTTCCCTTCCAAATCGGAAGTCTGTTTTTTTTAAGAAATATCTTGATTTATAACACACTGTGACACACTTTTTCTGTGTAAATTGGGGAGTTATTTTGCTTTTCTTCATTTCATAAAACTTGCAAGTAAAAGTAAGGCTCATTCTTTATCAAACGAAATATATGTTCTGAAAATGTTGTTCATTTTATTCTGTGAAATGGACCCATGTTAGGGAAGAGCAGTTTCAATATTTTGAATCTCATCAAAGTGGTGAGTAATTAACTTTGATTTTTCGTCTACCCATTATTCAATCAAGTATATTTCTTTATTTTATGGAATCTGCCTTTTTGTGAAAAAGATTTTGTTTTATGATGCTTCAAATTTTGAGATAATGAAACTAAACTAAACTAAATTAAAGAATGAATCAAAAAGTGTGTCTCAAAGTTTCGAATATACTTCAAAGTACTCCTCACAAAAAAAAACGATTCTATGAAATAAAGAAACTCACATTATTGAATATTGGTTATTTGGAAAATCAACGTTATTTTCTCATCACTTTGATTTCCAATATTTCCCCTTTCACGGAATGAAGAGAATAGATTTAAAAAAAATATATTTCCTCAGAAGAAAATGAGCCGTGCCTTCGCTCCCAGATTCCACGAAATGAAGAAAAGTTACAAAACCGAAGAAACAAACAAGTAGTGTTTCTCAAAGTTTCAAGTAACATCAAGAAACTCTTTATGAATAAATAAACTCCATAAAATCTACTTAATTGAATTTTTGGTAGATGGAAAAAAATTTTATTACTCCTAATATATATATAACGGATTCCGGTCAATTAGATGTCCAGTTAGAAAATTTTCGATGGATAATAATTTCGCTTCCTTCAATGGTTTGACTGTCCTTCAGATTTCTTAAATTCTTCAGCTTCTTCAAAGTCTACAGTTCCACTTTCAACGTCGACATTTTTAAATATGATATCGAGTATTTCATCTCATATATTAAATAGGACGGATGTTTCCTGGCAGAACTAGTTCTGAGTTTGATTTTTGCTTTCCGCTTCCATAATCCATGCAAAGAGTTCTGTCGAAATAGCAGAATAGGATTCAGCAGATCTGCCATAGAAAATTCAAACTCTTTGAATGGCATCGGAGGCTAGACTCCTCTGCAACTTTAGTATTGATTAATATTCTTGATCAATGCCTTCGAGTCGACTCCGACTTTATTCGCATATCTTTTCTTAGGAAGATATTGGTTCATAAAAAGGGAATATTCATGAAACTTGTCACGATTAAAATGAATAATATGCAATAAAAATTAACTTAATCCTCAATTTACTTTCCATTCTTATCATGTTTTTATATTTCTCCGTCTGTTGGTTTGTTCCTTCAAGGATTGTAGCTGACGTCTTCAGTTGACAGTTGAGAAAAAAGGGGTGAGAATTAGCAATTCTTTCCTTCAAGACCTTTAATATGCGATCAGGCTACATACTTCAAATTCCGCATCTAATGACTCTTTAGAAAACCCCATAATAGCAAACACAAGAAAACTGCGACTATTCAGTCCTCCATGCATAAGTACATAATGCAATATCCGTTAATTTCACTTCTTATACTGAAACAGCCCATGGGTTTCATCTTCTCGAGTTTCCCACCATCCGAAGCTACTAACAAATAAGTAGCTAATCTATTACATGCATCTCTTGCCACATTGACGTATATGCTCGATAAAATAAGACCCTTTTAAAACAATAATTACCTCGGGTAAGTTATGATGCGTCAGCCAATTAATAACGATTTTTTATCCAGTTAATTTGCCGGGATGCAAAAAACAAGCAACGACGCCTCACGCTATACCTAAAGGTCAAAATCAACGAGAGGAATCATCTTCAATGATTCCATACACGAAAAGGCAATCACAGATTTTCTCGTTTTCTTTATCAGTGTTTGATTAAATTATTTCCAGGAAAGGAAAGATTGTCAATAATCTTTTCCCGGAAAAAGTGATCTCCTGTCATGGCACCATCAACTGGCCTCCGAGGAGTACCTAAACTAACAAATCTTGATTATTTTTCATGGGGATACCTTAAACAGAAACCTTATCTAAATTTGAATGAAGACAAACTTTTCGTCTGCACACCCTTTTTGGACAAACTGTAGTCAGTTGAAGAATGCAATCACATCCTTCAAAACTCTAGTAATATCAAGACATTTTTCTATGGAACTCATTGTGATCAGAATACCTAATCAAACTAGCGGTTAATTCCAAAGTGAATACTTCCATTCATTCATACTTCTCGAGTATGAAATATGTATGAAATCGTGTAATTATTGTAACATCAGAGCGGAATTTAATGCGGAGGTTGTTATGAAATTCTGACTAGGGAATTAGCTACTTGAAATATCAGCTGTGAAAAATTCTTGTATAATTTCATGTTAGGAAAAGGAAGGGTATGATCTCGTGCGTTTAATCTTTCAGGAAATTTCTTAGATATAAAGTTCCATTCGTATAATTGAATTAAACCCAGAGTTCATCATGTTATTTATTAATTAAAGCCTACCACAAGAAAGGTGTCTCTGTGATGATATGAATATATGCAACACTACATTTCATTTGATAATTATGTTTTTTTTTTTAAACTATAGAAAATTTTTTTCGCATTTTCATGACAACTAGATGTTTACTTATTATGCAGGATCAAATGTATCATGAGTAATCAAAGTTCAATGTAAGTTTTGGTACGTTCATGATGATATATAGCTGTTCAGATATATAGCTATCTTTCAACATGGCGAAAAAAAACGAAAGAATGATACAATTCGCAAATTGCACAACTTGCAATTATTGCTATATGCACCTGTCGGAGCCTATATACAATTAATTAAAAACGATTTTATCTCGGGCTACCTTGTGATGTGAAAAATTGAAAATCATCTGCCAGCTTCTTAATTCAAATCGGCATGTTAATTACAGAATATCGATCCACCGTCAATTGGATTGACGTTGGAGGAAAGATTTATGTGAGAACTGGTTAGCAAGTAGCATAAGATCTTTGTGGATCGACAGAAACATCTGATTCAATTAGAACGGTTGCATTGGTTGATTCTGATTCCTGATCACTTTTCGCGTAATTTTATTGATACTCGAAAAGTTAACGCTTCAATTCACTGCGTGAATTCAGAACAAAATAAGTTATTATTTATATCAACAAGTGATTTAAATGTATCACAATCACAAAGTTTTTTCTGATTCTGCCTAAAATCAGAAAATAATTTAATTCTTTCAGTAGTCGATAGAAACTTTATTCAAGAACTTGGATATGCATATCTTGGATAATTCAGTGAGAAAAGAACTTTGGAACATATGTCGATTGCATGTCGTTTTATGATTCTTTTAAATTGTGATGCATAAACCAACTTTTCCGTTTATTCTTCCTGGAAAATTCCAGGGAGAACAAAGTACAGCAGATTATCTGGTAGTCAGAAACCTGAGAAAATTGCTCCAATTTCCTCTGCAACTTGACAGATATACGGTCTTTTGAATAGCCAGAAAACATCCAAATTGGATCTTTGTGAGCAATAATTAGTTCCTTCGCGGCAGTTGCTAAGCTTTTTCGAAACAATTAAGAAGTAGTAAATTATGATGTTGGCCGCCTTCATTGTAACAGGCAAATCAATTACCGGCATAAATTGCCTACAGTGCATATTGCTCCGAATGGAACAGCGTGGACATCATCCATTTACTGCGTTTGTGAACAACCCGTTCATCAGGCAGATCAATCAACTAGAACTGATCGTTAGAACACACAAAGAAGAAATCAATCAACCACCCAATTAACATGGAGAAAATACATCCAAAATAATATGAACCCCTTCCTGTTCTCTTATTATCTTCTCGCCCAAATAATGCATGGTTTCAAATCCAACGAAAAAAAATCAAAAAGAGATAACGATCATAGTCAAGACACCCAACCGTAAGAACTTCGTGAAATGAGTTCATGTATTATTTTATGCTCATTTATATCAGCGGTCTATTATATGCGATTCATTCTAACTTGAATACTTATCGATTGCTTTACTTTTCTTTTTCAATTTAACAGTCTCTGATTTTCTTGGTTTTAAGAGAGAACTCGAAAATACAATGCTTCGAAAAGTCTTTCAAGAAAGGCTGTGCATACGCATTCACTCTAGTACTCTCAATATAGAAAAAACTGTATTGATAAAATTTTAAGCCGAACACGTGATAACAAAAGAAATTGTTGTTCGATAAAACAACAACACGCCTAAGGTGGTAGCTAAAAACTTAAATTTTGCTTCAGACACTGAGAAAATAATGAAAAAGCACTTTGATATGCACAGTTAAACATGGCAGTCCATAAATTCCAGAAAACTGTAAATACGACAAGAATAAATCTAAGCAAGCTTCAAAAAAATCCACAACAGAGCAATCAACATACATAATGTTCTCATGAGACCAGCATGGATTATTTATGTAAAACTGCCTATTTCTAAGGCTCCGCATCAAGAGCACTGCTGTGTAAGATGAATGCTTAAATGAATGGTGAATCTAAAGAATCATTCTAAATATAACATTATTTTAGCGTATGTACAAGAAAAGTCAATAATCTGTATTGTGACTTCATTTTACAAACAACAAGGGGGTCAAATTTCCAAACACACACTGCACTCAGGTCAGGGTATATGTACCTGATCACTGTAATATACTATAATTTTGAAAAATATTTGAGGAATATATTATGGGTGATCATAAAGTTGAAGTGACAGTACTGTCTTATAATGACTCTCTTTGATTTATAATTGGATGAATATATGAGTTTAATTGTAGGGAGCCAAAAGCAAATTCAATCGAAAGCTAAAGGCTGCTTAATTTTTCTGAAAGAAAATATTGACCAAGGTTTCATCCCAGATACAGTGAACATAGTCAATCGTAGAACTGTGAACATAGAGTTCGAAACGACCAAACCTGTATCTGAAGAACTCATAATTAGTCTGGTTAATTAGTTATTTTAAACACTGCAGGCAAAGTAGCAGGTTATCCTCAGATCGTTTAATGTGGGTGGTCTATGTTTGTCAGAAACAATGGCAACCACGTTATGGTCTTAATTATGAAAATAGTAAAATTGTATGAACCAGGTAAAACGAGTTTTCTTCTATGCGTAAAACAGAGTTCCTTAATGAGAACCTAATCCATACCATCAAAGGCACCAGCTGAAAGGTTCTATTCCCGCAGATTGGATATCTTTTTCGAAGGCTTGGACAATCAAAGATTTATATTGCTCCTTTCAAATAACATTTGGTCTCATAAGAAACCCAATGAGAGACACGAAGAGAGTTTCTACAGTTTTGTAGATATGCTGTTCTTAATATTTCAATTGTAGTACACTCAGTTCTATTGATCCTTCCAGAGATTACATAATGTACTGAGAAAAATATCACCACCCGAATAAAAAACAATAAAACCATATAAATTTTTTCGTTGAAATATATGTGGATTCAGAGCTTGGAATATGATAACTTATCATTTTTTTTTTGCAGCATACATTAACTGGACATTCCGGGAAGGTTATGGCAGCTAAATTCTTAGGAGAGGCTTCGAAAGTTGTTACGGGAAGTCACGATAGGACTTTGAAAATTTGGGACTTGAGAAGTAGAGCTTGTGAGTATCAACTATATCCCCAGTTGAAACAATTAATTCTTTTTTCCTATTTAATTTATGTTTGTCAATTGAAACAATGAATATATAATAAGTCATATGAACTAACAAGGAATGGACACAAGTATTGCCTGGAAATGACAGTTTCACCTGAAAGCAAACCTGCTCTCTGCATTAGGATTTCCTTACATCTTTCCAAATTAACCATGTTGAAACTTGCCGAAACATTAGAGGACGCTTTATTCAACTCCTTTATTATTTTATTTGTCGTGATAAAATCTGTTATTTGTCTACTTAATCTACAATTTCACATTGGATTTTGGAGAGTCGCATTCAGTGTCCAATTTGAATTGAATTCATTAAATAAGCATCTTAAACTATCATCTAACTCCCTCAACTACTGTCTATTGAATAACTAGAGTTATATAATCAATGGTGATATACAACTTTTCTTTAAATCTTCCTAACATTTTGCATTCAGTTACTGAGTTACATTTCTGACAAATTATTATTTGAGAATCTGAAATGAAATCTAAAGAAGCCAAGGGTAAAACACCAAGACCCCTATCAGTCTAACCCACGGTATTCAATTACTGCGGCCAATATTCGTGGAGGCTCTGAGGAGAATGTGACAGTATTGGGGGAGGTTCCCGACGCATAACCCCGTCCAGAATCGATAGCCCTCCACAAATCACCTTGTCACCGTTGTGTCATTTGCTTCCCGTAAATTGATTCTGAATTAAATTATGTGCAAACATTTTTCACCCCTTATCTCTTCTCCCCACACGGACACCACGGTGTTTGTGGCTGGGCATATTCAAATTAATTGTTGGGGGCAGACCGATCTCCAATGGGTTGTGGAATATTCATATAAAGCGAAGAAGTTGTTCGGTACATAGGCTGGAAAGTTTATCGATGAGAATAGTTACGAATTTGGTATTGGAAAGAACATTGAATTATACGATACAATATCTAAACTATGGAGCAGAGAGCATGGGTATGAGGGTTTTCGAATTAGACGTTAACATTGGAGGAAGTTGTTAGAATGACTAGTTTTGACCATATTCTTGGAATTTCTGGATAATTTGTGTTGTTGTGATTATCAAAATCTGCCACTCAAAGCATTTTTATGATGAAAGGATGTGATATGATATTATACAAGGTGTCCAAAAGGGGTGGGGAGTATTAATATATCTAATAAAAACAATACAACGAATCGGAGGAAGAGTTTGTCCTTAGCAAAATTCAGACAAGGTTTTCAAAAATTGATTGTCAAAGATTATTACGTGATCTTAGAGAACATCTTCATTTTATTCGTTTATGGACCCAGATAAACAGGTCCTTCACAAAACGCTCTCAATTCTCACACTGAATTGAAAAAAGACAAAAGCAGAAAAGAAACCAATTAATTAGAATAAATTAAATTATTTTGAAATTAACCACCAATTTCAGAAATGCATTTGTTACCTTATATATAGCCTCTGAACTATCTTAAAATTTATAAATGGGGCGATTAGTTATAAGATGTTCTATAGTGTCTTCATTTTCCCCACACTCACAACTAGGGCTCTCAACCGAATTCCATCGGAAGAGCATGCTGTTGCATCGTCCATGGCCTGTTCTAATACGATTTAGAACCGATACAAACACCCCGTACAGTTTTTGGACACACTGTATAATATCCTATGATATATTTCCAGCTTGGTCAAATATAATTATAAATATAATTTTGGGTTACCTTCATTCGAAAAGTACATCAATTCATATGATAATTTATGAGGTAAAACCTTGAATTTGAATTCGAACAAGAGTTTCTGAAGGGAAAATCTGGGTTTTTTCAACTCTCCAAACCTTCTCGACTGTTTGAAAAAAAATGCCATATGAAAGAGAGAAAAAATACAAGTTCACACAGAAATCCGGTCGCATGTTTCATCTTCTTCGGGTTGTTTTTACATATACAAGGTTATTCACGAATATGGCTCTATGAAATATTTTTAGGAAAGACACAAGATACAGGATTGAAATTATAAAGGTGAGCTTCAAGTAGAGGACGACTTCTCGTATATATTTGAGAGGTTCTAGGACTTCCGGTTTTTCCGGAACTCTCGTTTTTCAAATGGGAAGACCCATTTCCTATTGCATAAATGAATTCTTCATTGAATTCTGAGTCCTTTTGATTCCAAAAGTTTGCATTTTCCTGAGAAAATTGTCTTTGAATGAGGAAATACGAAAAAAAAATCTCAACATTGAACTCTGTTGAAATACAGACAACTTCGAGGTTTTTTCATAAAAAATTCTGATTTCTGAGTATCTGCGAGAAAATGCTGATGCTTCTTTTCCGATAGCGTGATTTTTAGAATATGATACAGGGAAAAAAAAATTTTTTTGCCTTTACGGAGACCACACCGGGGACATTTTTGAAACATAGACGAATTCAATGTGGTAATCATCGAAATGAATGTCAACTTCAATTCCCAGGCCCACAGATCTTGTTCATCATGAGATTGGAGAAATGATATAAGATTTTGTCACTGAGATGATAGATATACCGGTTTCAGCCTTGTTTGGCATCATCAGTATCTTTTACACAATTTTGACACAATTGAATGTCACTGTTTCTTAGTTTTTACTCATTACATCGCATCTAATTGCTATAAATATTGAAGTTTTTCATGAAGATTTTGTCTCTGAGGTGTATAAGATACTGATGATGCTGAACAAGGCTGAAACCGATAAATCTTTCATCTCAATGACAAACCAGAAGTCTTAGGACCTTCAAAAATATAAGAGAAGTCATCTTCTTACTTGAAGCTAACCTTCAGAATTTCAATCCGGAATCTTGTGTCTTTCCTAAGAATTTTCTATAGGGCCATATTCGTGAAAAACTCTATATAAAGGTAGTTCCATATAAATTAAAAAAAGTTGATAGTATTTCCGATTCAACCGGATGCATATTATCAACAAAAAATTGTACATCAGATGGACTTTGCGTCATTGCACTCACCTGCAAAATTTCATAAATATTGTCTCCTTCGTTCAAAATTCATTTCCTCGTTCCATACTTCATCCCAACCTATACAGCCTTTATGGGGGCATTCTTTCATTATAACCATTATGCGCCGCCACTGCTTCTGCGTATCTCGGGACCGCGCATGCAAATCTTAAGCGCCGGAAGATTGTCGGTCGTAAAATATCACGAAGAGGATAAAAGTTCATTGCAACGGCGACCATCTGCCCCCGCGGGCGCCATAAAACAGGAAGGGTCGATTCGCGACTCTTATTGCAATTTCATCCTGAATTATGGCGAAGGACCCCCGCGGAGGCGGGAATTACGATATTAATGGGGGCACTTTACTGTCGAGTGTACCTGGCCTGGGAAACGAGGAAGAAATGAACAGAAGCAAGGAGAAGTTGACGATTGTTGAGCAATGATCCAATATCTTCTGGAAGACTCGAGAGATGCTTAAGAATGTCCACCACTTGAACAGCTAGCTAGACTTGGACTGCCTCGAACCAGGCTAAGATCTGGTACCAGTCTTCATTGATTATGTACATGTAGTGATAGATTATGAGGAAGTTTCTTGGTACTGCGACCCTTAGGTCTATTGTGTCTCCCATAAGGGCTCTTCTCGTTATTACGTAGTCTATAGCGCCTCCTTTAGTTCCAGACGTCTAATAAACTCCAGTACCTACTATGGTTTTGAGGAGGTGACTCTGTAACGGTATGATTCAGCGATTTCAAATTTCGGGAGCTTCCGGATCGTCTCGGATCGGGAATCGGCAGGGGAACTCGATTTCCAGTAGTACGCGCCAGCGGCAAGGACAGTGATATGAGTGCCCCGGCGAGCGACTGATGAAAAATTCTCTCTCTGATATCCCGCTATTCTTGCACTGCACCTGAAGAAGCCGTGGTCTGTCCTCTCATTCCCGATGGAACAAGTTCAACCTAGACGATTGTTAAGTATTGGTGAGTACGAAGTTGATCAGACAAACATATACCTATTTTTGCTAATGATTCATATGTTTCATATGACGTGAGGTGAGACACGCTTGGGTTCCGCCATTGTGAGGATCGTACGACTTTTCATCTGATTTGCTCAACCATCTGATGAATCAACTTTCCTTCTAGATCAGTTTATCTGTGTTATAATTGATTAGTTGAATTTGAAAGTTCCATGACCCTCTGATTTCCAATTTCTCGATTTATCTGTGACAGTGTTTCAGTGTACACGTGGAAATTTTTTCCTGTCTTGAATTTTCTTCATGTAAACTAAGATTATCAGAGATCTCGGGGAATTGTGGAAGTTTGACGATACAAAAAACTGATACCAGTGTACGGTTAAAGATAAATCACACCATTTCACGTTGGTCACCAATTGTGTAAGCACAAGGAAAATTGTGGCTTACGTTGGTTGCCAACTATGTAGGGTTGAAGAGATAAATTATGTTAGGTAATGATTTAACAATAGATGGCCCAGCTAGTCAGAACATGAGACCACCTTACATTCATAGCAGGTAAAAGGAGATAATATGCTTCTCCTCAGGCTAATGATAATCAAAACTTGAACAGTCGAGATTTATTCCTCTCTGATGACAATAGCTGTTTACAATATCTAATATTACAAATTGAAACATCAAAACATGAGGACAAGAATATGTACAATTATGAACAATTCGTTAGGAACATCTTTCACGAGCGTTCTTCGTTCTTAGTTAACTTATCTTGCTAGAATAATGCCAGGTAAGAAAAGTGACTGTCCCTCGACTTCTGCCTAAGTTCAAATTTCTAAATCTCCAGAAAGACGTAGTTCTTCAAGCAAGAATGGCGTCTCAGGAGGTGAAGGTTGTATTTCTTTCAAAGGGAAGCGTTGAGGGTCCAATTTCCCTCAAGGTGCAGGTACTGAAGGCTTGAACACTTCCAAGAGGTATTGAAGGCTTGGCTCCTTCCGAAAAGTAATTGAAAGTTTAACCTCCTCCAAAGAGATGCCGGAGGTTTAGTTCCCTCCAAAGAGATGCCGTAGACTTAGCTCCCTCCAAAAAAAGCCATTAAAAAACACTGGTATCAGTTTTTGTATCGTCAAACTTCCACAGTTTCCCCAGATCCCTGATAATCTCAGTTTACATGAAGAAAATTCAAGAAAGGAAAAAATTTCCACGTGTTCACTGAAACACTGGCACAGATTAATCGAGAAATTGAAAACCAGAGGGTCACGGAACTGTGAAATATTTAAATTCAATTAATCAATTATATCACAGATAAACTGATCTAGAAGAAAAATTGATTCATCAGATGGTTGAGGAAATCAGATGAAAATTCGTACGATCCTCAAAATGGCGGAACCCAAGCGTGTCTCACCTCACATGAAACATATGAATCATTAGCAAAAATAGGTATATGGTTGTCCGATCAACTTCGTATTCACCGATACTTAACAATCGGCTAGGTTGAACTAATTCACCCGAGAATAAGGGGACAAACCACGACCTCTTCCGGTGCAATACAAGAATAGCGGGAGAGAAAATTTTTCATCAGTCACTCGCCGAGGCACTCACATCACTGTCCTCGCCGCTGGCGCGTACTACCGGAAATCGAGTTTCCCGGCCGATTTCCGATCCGAGACGATCCGGAAGATTCCGAAATCGGAACTCGGTAAATCATACCGTTACTACTTACTTCATAAAGTCTCTTGTGCAAAGCATTTTTCGCTTTGGCTAGTAATGAAGTGGCATTCCAGCACCTGGTAATTCGGACTTTCTTCCACCTTTCCACAGAATCTGCACTCATTATTTTCTGATGGATCTATTCCCATGAGGCTGGGTTTGCCTGTGAGAAATCCAGTGACTCGGTGTTGCGTATTCTTGCTAAGAACCAGACACTTCTTAGCTCTTGCAGTAACAAAGTATTTGTTTCGGCTTTCTGGAATCATTATTCAAACAAATATATTTTGAACTCGAGGAAGAAAATCAGTGTCTTCTGCACTTGTATTATAAATAACTATCACACTATTATTCCTAAACGCATAGAAATCTTGAGGGGAAATCTGAGTACAGTTGAAACGATGCCTTTTTCTATAACAAATTGAAGACCCGCCACTGTCATCCGATCGTAACTCGCAGCTTTTTCGAAATCCCCGTCGTTAATTAAGCAACTGTCGCATGTAACAAATTCAACGCGACGAATATTTAAATTCCCCCCTTGAGAGAATGCAATTATGATTTGACAGCTCAATGCAAAACAGAATTGCTCTTGCATGGTCCGAAAAATAGCGAACGTGAACTATTCCGCCATGTTGTAGAGTAGTGTAATTTGCATCGCGATTAAATCCAGCTCTCTGAACATGGACAAAAGGTGAGAAATTTTGATGTTCGGATCGTAGACCTTAATCACGGCATTTGCGAATGTTCTGCCATGATATGAGTTAGCCCTTTCATGTTGTTTATAATTCTGTTATTCCGATTTTATGAAATTATTATATTTTACATTCTGACGTTATTTCAACTACATTCAAGTTGAAGTTGAGTTGGTTTCATCATATTATTTCTCGCAATACATATTTTTAACCTCAGATCTATCCAATAATATAATATAAGACTTCAATTTGAGACACAAATCGTTATTTACTTCCAAGATCCGTTTACTAGAATTCTCCAAATTCCATGCAACTACGCACTAAATTCATACACTAATATGAGATGTTAACGTCTGGATCGAATATCGATACTACACCATTTCCAACTGTAATTGAGAAACCGTCAATTGTATTTCATATTAGTCACTTCGATTTCAGAAAGCGTCAATTGAATGTCAGATTAGTCAATTGAATATCAAAAAGCATAAAAAATAATTCAGATTGATTCAAAATCGGTTGGTGGTGTAAGGATCAAATAAGCAGGAGAATGATACTCTGTCAGTTCGCCGACGTTTCGGAAATATATTTTTCCATCTTCAGGGCTAGACAAGACAAACGTATCGCCAGCAACCACTGGTCATCAGGAGCATGTAAAAGGAATTGTTCAGCCTCTTCTTCACTTGATACCTTGGCCTTTTTTGGCGTATATACCTCATTTTTTCGTTTCAGAAACGCTATTACCTTTTGAAATTTGCAAATGACAACTAAACGTCATATTTTTCTATAAATTTTTTAAGGAAAACAAACCTGCGAACAGGGGCATTTTCTTTCAATTCCAAGCAGCTTTTCAGCATAGACCATTTTGCCCATAAAGTATTAGGGCTGAATCTAGCTGATAGTTGATTCAAGTAGACCAACAAAACGTCTTCAGTTACCCCAATCACACTATTTTTGTTTTGCCACTTTTTGAAGTGGTCGTATTCTCGCTCGTACCTTGAAGCTGATTTTGTAATAAGGTAATAAACTTGATGCTACACTGTTGGCTGCTCCAATAATTTCTTTTGGTACATTCATTTTCGCTTTCGACATATATGAAGAAAACTGAACAGACATGCTCATGGCAACGCTTCCATAGCTAACGACATTTGCGACAAATTATTGAGATTTTTTTTTAATGTATCTAACCTTTTTACAAATGAGAAAAAAATAAAATATAAAACAGTACATACAAGGTAACGGGTTCACTGGCTCAAGAAGGTAACTGACGAGCCGCAGGCGAGTCAGTTATATCCTCCATTTGCCAGTAAAATTCCTCTTACCTTGTTATAAATGTCATATACTATATCTTATGAGATCTTTCATTTCTCTTGGACTGTCACCATTTGGGTGTCGGTCTACGTTCTCTCCTGATAGACGTTTAGCAATGCTGTGGAATGTTCTTTTCATCCTAGACAATTGTTCATTAAATATCCCGTCGTCGAATTCTTCCTCCGTCGATGGGCCACGTAGTTCAGCGAGGAAGAAGTGAGAACTCGGGCTAAGTGGCGTTTCATCCAGTGCTCTCTGAATTCATTAACCTCCCTCCGTCCCGAAAGTACGGGCAACTTTTTTCAATTCTGCGACGATATTTCACGGCACGGAGTACGAGGCAGGGGAAGAATAACGTATAGTTTCGAAAACTCGAAATTAACATACAAAAGACATTCTGAGGATCCCGAAGTTTTTACGGGGACCAAGAGACGTATCCTGCAGCCGGAAGAGCTCCACAAAGCCGCGCGATGGGCGAGACTAGACAATTTCCACTTCTTCACTCTTAATTTCTCCTCCCCTGAAGGGAGGTCGAATATGAAAGCAGAAAGGTCGAAAAATGAGCGGACGCAATTTACATTTATTCGTGAGCCGTCTCGGATGATTCCACGGATCCGTTCTGAGGGTAGTTCGCAGGGAAACCTAGGTAATAGGACTTTATGCCGCTAGAGCTGAGAAAGAAGTTTCTCGCTACGTCTCCTATGCTATCCTTCACTTGATCAGGAAGTAAAAAATCTTGGGGAGGATTAGACCTTGTCATGAATCAAAATCACAGAATTAGAGAGGGGGAGATTGTTAGGGGGTGTAACCCTTAACCCCCTCGATCCCGAAGAAATGAAAAAATTGAAGTAATCAATAATTTAAGAAAACAAAAATTCAAAAGATTATCTTGATTCATTAGGGTTATCCTCCCCTCATGAATCAACTTCAGCCAATTCTTGAATCCGATGTTTGTGTAACTAGCTAACTAACCGTAGTGTCTGAGATATGAATGTGTTGTAGTTCATATAATACAATTATTGATGATAGAGTATTCCCTGATTTGAAGGAGGATTTTAATAATAAACAAAGGTTCAAATCAAAAACGAAAAAATTCACACAGTCAAATCAAAGCTTTTTTCATTCCTCATGTCAAAAACTATATTCGTACTTTTTTATTGGTTTATATACGTGATGTTTTCTAGTTCTGTATACCCTTATCTCGCTCTGATGCCATAAATAAACCACTCCACATGAGTTAGGGATATCGACTTAAATTGCAAGAAAATATAGTTCAAATTAGATTTTGTTATGAAAATTCATATAAATATGATTTCGAGTTGCAGGAAATGAAATAATTTCAGCCTGTAGGTCTGGGATTTAATTCCCAGAAAATTCGAGCATTTTGAGACTATCAATGAAACTTCAGAAAAAAAGCGACCAGATTGACTAAATGTCTCATGATTCTTATTGGATCGATACGAGTTGTTATTGAGTTTTAAATGATTTTACAGCGATTTTCCGAAGATTACATACTTTTCAAAACGATTGAATACGATATCCCTCCCTCTTGTGGAGCAGTATACTTGAAGAATATCTGTACACAAGGTGTTACCTTCTCTTTCCTCTTCTAAAATTCCATCATGCTCAATGTTTTGTTGATTTGTATTCACAAATTTTTCCAAAATATATTCAAATGTATGTTGTTGTTGTTGCAAAATTATCGTTTTATCGAATTGTGATTCACTAAACTTCTGACACTATAATATTTGATATTATGATGAAGTTATATTTTTTATATTTTTAGACTTTCCGTCCAATGTGTTGTATCAGCATTGATTATTGTTGAAAAACCTTAATGTTGCTGACAACACATTAGCTTAAATTAATGTTTTTTTTTTTTCAGGTACAGAGACGAAATTCGCTGGTTCAAGTTGCAACGATCTAGTTACAGTTGACAGCAGCGGATCTACGATCATAAGCGGTCATTTCGACAAGAGCATACGTTTCTGGGATACAAGGGGTGAAGCATGTTCCAATAGTATAATTTTCAATGGGAAAGTTACTTCCTTGGATCTCACTAGAGGTGGGTATTTTTTTTCTATTTTATATTTATTTCATTTTTTATTTGGAAACTTAATTGTTTTTTTTTAATTGAAGTTCGACTTGTGAGCAGTGGGGGACACATGATCGAATTCATAATATGAATTTTTAAAGGATTTAAATGAAAATTTGAAGATACATAGTCAAGACCATCAATAAAAAAATGTCTGTTTTCCCAATTCTACCTTTGTTTCGACCTGAATTTTCGAAGAAGAAAAATGAGGAAACAAACAACTGATATCTTGTCGAGAATAACAACTGCAAATAAGTACATAGTCATCTAAGCCTTTGAGTCAACTAACCTCTTTCTAGGTTTATTCGAATTTAAATAATTTTTCTGTTAGTATCAAGTTGTCGCTCTCATTCTAGAGGAGGAAGATGCGCTCAAAATATATCAGCTTTTAACCTCAAAAACGTGAAGTAAATGAATTGTTTCTATTTTATCTTTGTTATGAAGATTTTCATGTTTTCATTTATCGTCGCACATCTTGAAGAATCAGAGAGAGAATTGTTGGAATGCAATATTCACATTTGTGTTTCCGTTTGCCCGAATAGAAGCCGAGTTCTCTCTCATTATCTGGTTCCTTCGAGAACATCGAAAGAGAGTAAGTCGTTCCCCAGACAGCATCACCGAAATTTACATTCGCAATCAAACTGGCTGATTCCATCTCGAAATTGGATTTGTACGGTTAATTTAGCAATTCGGCCTGTATCAGGCGCGAACAGAAACGGTTCGTTAATACTTTATCCATGATTTTTTCGATAACTGATCTCGCAGAGGGTGAGACTCGTCAGTTTTATCTGTCTTTCGTTTAGCATAAGAACTCCCTCCTTATAATCTTGAAGGAACATGAACGTTGGTTCTCCTTCTTCATACTTATTTGAAATCATAGCTATTCATCGCATTGAATCCCATCAGTGAATTCGAAATCACAATTATCAGTCCCTTCTATCAACACCGTTTGGACCCTTTGGTGGTCACAGTATTATTGAACAACTTGACAATACAAAAACACCATTATATTGCAAGCGGGGTTCTTTCCTTGCCATAATGGTCACTCTCACGTTAATGTCTCAATGTAGTGAAATGGAAGCCACTATATTGAGCTCTAATGAAGTGAGGTCATAAACATTTTAGGGTGCGAATTAATTCTGCTTAGAGTCCACTTATGTGGTGTTCGAAATGCTCCCAGAAAACCCATATACACAGACGTACTTTTGGGGTAGAAAATCCCAGTGTATTCCTCTCGAAGCGATGAATAACTGATAAAAAGCCGAACTTTATTCGAAGAAAACAGTTCTTTAATAAGAGAAAAAAACGCATGATCATTCTTTACCAAGATTCAAGATAAAAAATAAGGATCAAGAGTGTCGTGAAGAGAAAAAATCATTTTCTCTAGAAGAAACTCGAGATAAAGTTAAATTGCTTCTTATGAACATGATAACCGGATTATCGTTTAAAATATAATGTTGGAGAACGCTTTATTCTTCTAAAAATTTTAAAGCTTTTTTGTTTCATTAATTTTTTTCATGAATATGAAACATGAACTTTTGCCCTTATTTGTGAGTCTGCTTCATCTGAATTGCATGAACTCCATAACTTCACAAAGTTAAATTTTTTAAAGTGTTACTTTCTGTTTCATTGTTGAGCAAGAGTTCACTCAGGTAGTGTTGGGTACCTCTCACAAGAGGCGGCTCATGTGTCCCGTACACGACGCAGAAATGTAAGAACGGCTCACTTTCAAAAACGTTACCACCTCATTTTGAATGTCCCACTAAGGGACTACGCATCGGTGAGGCAATCGAGGAGAACGGTACAGAATTGCGAATTAGAATTCGTAGAAAAAGATTTGAATTGCATAGAACATACTTTGCATATGCTCCAAAGAAGATTAAATAATCATCAACCTACCCCAGAATCCTTAAATGATCAAGAAACGCTCAACATCCTCGTGTGTAGTATGCAAAGCAGATGTCAAGTTGTTATTGATGCCCCTGGAGGCCATACATTGTATTGATAGTCTTGAAATACTTGAATTCTCTACGGGAATATAATTTCGTTATTTTACTCGAGTTTTCTCAACCACCCTGTATAGGCTACAGACCTACAGGATAAAATTAATTTCATTTCCTTCAACTTGAAATCATACTGATTTGATTTTTCATCACAAAATCTCATTTAAACTATATTTTTTTTGCAATTTAAGTAAATATCCCAAACTCAGGTTGAGTTTATTTGATATTATGATTATGAAGTAATATTCCTATAAATAGTTGAGTATTTTGTTAATCCAATATTTTTTTACTCAACAACAGCGATGAACGAATCAGATTCAGAAATTTTATTAAAATTGTCAAGCGATTAACGAGATTAACAAATAGGACTTACTTTTTCATTATTGGCCTTGTGGAGTAACATCACTTCTTCATCAAACAAGATTCCTCACCAATTTCTTACCCCATCTCCCCCTTACTGGTAATCGTTTGAAGTTATATCGTTAGAGAACGCTCTATTCTTCTTAAACTTTCTAGAGGTTTGTTCCTTCCATTAACTGAAATAAAATTAATTAGAAAATTTTTTCATGAATATGAAACATGAATTTTTGCCCTTATTTGTGAGTCTGCTTCATCTGAATTGCATAGACTCCATAAATTCACAAAGTTAAATTGTTTGAAGTGTTATTTTCTCTTTCATTGTTAGGCAAGCGTACACTAAGGTAGTGTTGGGTACCTCTTACAAGAGGCGGCTCATTTGTACACGACGCAAAAATATATAACCACCTTCATTCTCAAAACTGTACCACCTCAATTCGAATGTCCCACTAAGCGACTACGTCCGAATTGAAGTGATAAACATACAGTGAGCCTATATTCGATTGCTTTCATGTTGATAATGGTTAGTTCCTTTCTTTATCACAAGTGTGTCTTGTTATAATGCAGATGTCATAAAGCATCAGATTTGTAGTTATTCCTCAAAACAAAATTAGACAATGTTGTGCTGTTGAGATCAAGTAATACAGATATTTTTCTCGAAGAATTAACATGAATTCTTTATTAAGTTTTTGTGTATTCAGGGAGTGGCTGTCTCAATCAAAATTCTCTCTTCTCCAACTCCCACAATGTTCATCCTTGCAATTTCCACTCTGTCATAAAAATCCGGTACGAACCTTTCCGATATGGAAAAACGTGCGAGAGGACAGAGCGCGAATAAAAAAAAGGTCACGAAAGAATACCGGAACGAGCTAATTGTGAATGTAAATTCCCCGTAATGCTGAGAAAACTTTGCAGTTCCAGAGGCGACCGAATAAAATCGCCATTATTGGAGAGCTCATTGTCTGTGTTTGGAAGGGAGGAGAAGAGCCGCTTCCAGATTCTGAATCTAATGCAAACCAATTATGTAAATATTGTCACCTGATAAAATAAATCCTTCCCCTGGCGCGGTATTCGGATGAGGGAATATCGCAGAGAGGAATTCCGAGAAAGAGTTTCGGAAGAGAGGATTCCGTTAAGAAATATATTTACTGACTTTCCAGTTGATTCAAATCCCATTGTTCATTGCTCGAAGAAAAAGTTTCAGTTCAGCAAGAGAAGAGAGAGCTATTGTGTTGATACTTATCGAAATAAACGAATTAGGAAACAAGTAGACGACATTTTTCATACGACAATTTTATGTTAATTTTTCACGAATAGTTTATTATATTATGTGAGAAGTTTTCCAGTTTAATCAACTGTAGGTTCAAAAGTGCTTCAATCGAATTTACGAAGTTACTAACATTTTTCGTTTTTCCACCGTTCACTTGTTATCTATCTACTTCTGGGTATTTCAAGAACATAAAAATCTCAGGAGGATCAGACGATCAGATTTCACCGAATCTTATGTGAAAGAAGAGAAATGAACAATTTTCAAAATTCTGAAATGCTGATAAGTGATTTAATACTTGCATTAATTACAGCTCGGCAACGACCGTTCATACTCAATATGAGTGATCTTAAAATGTTCTGATCTAATCCTTCCCAGATTTCTCCAAGTTGGATTCCTAAGTCATGAAGAGTAGCTGGATGATTTTCTGAACTTCTCCGCCTTCTATTGACTTCTTGCTGACCATTCCATTCGAGAGACTTCTACCTCTTCAAGGTACTCCTGAACGATGCGCGCACGATGGGGTCTGGCATTATCGTCCATAAAAATTAAATTTTCACCAATGTATGTGGCAAATGGCACTACATGTTCTTCAAGAATGTTCCTTATATACTTATCAGCATTCATAGCTCCATTATCAACGATCAGTAGGTCTGTGCGAGCAGTCAAAAATATTCCACCCCATACCATAATCGATCCTCCCCCGAAACCAGTAGTATTCAGGAAATTGCTCTGAGCATATCTTTCATGTGGACGTCTGTACAATGGTAGAGGCAGAATCTAGACTCATCTGTGAAAAGAACTCTTTCCCAATCGGCTTCTTCCCAATGGATATGCTCTCTCGCAAAATCCAAACGCGCCCTTCGATGGGCTGGTTTAAGAGCTGGACCTTTTGCCGCGACACGAGGCCTCAAATCATATTCTCTGAGGCGATTTCTTATTGTCTGAGTGCTAATTTGCACCCCATGAGTTTGCTCAAGCTGATTTTGAAGGAGGCGAGCGGTTGCATACCGTTGTCTCAACGAAGAAACTCTCAAGTAACGTTCTTGAATGGCAGTTGTTACCCGTGGTCTACCCTGTCCTGGTCTTCGGACATTCATACCTGTCTCCCTAAATCGCTGCAACATTCTGGACACACTTTTATGGGAAACTCCAAACCTTTCTGCAAACCTTTCTCGAAAATCAAACGAAAAAAGAACTATTGATCACTAGAATTGATCGAGAACAACTGATTTTAGAATGGAGCCAATACATTCAAAATCTGATAGTATCATCTTTCTTATTCCTGCTGGGAAAAAACATCTGTATTGAAGAAAAACGTTGAAAGTGGATAACATATGCCTGCCTATTTCTGATAAAAATAATTATCATGGACAACACCTTCACTTGTAGAATAAATTTGAGATTTCCATAATGTACGTTATTTTTTTGCGCAGTGTATTTAATGTTGAACTCCTATCAGCAATCTCTTCCATTCCCCATGCGTTGATTCACTCATGGGGTGAGGAGACTGCCAAAATCAGAATTTTGTATTATATCTTATTTTTGGAAAATGTTCAAGTATTTCTTCATGTTGATGTTATACAATAAAAGTAAATATCTTATAAATAATTTATGATTTTATGACCACGTCGCCTTTTAAAACAGATGCGTCATCTTTCCCGGTTTGTACCCTATAGAAAATTTATTCATCCAGGACAAATTTGTTACTTTTTTTTTCAAAGTCTGATGACAAACTGTTCCTATGTTCCCGGTTCACTCCTGACCCGTTCCATTATTTCCGCGGTTGTGCTCAACCCTTCCCCCTGTCCCTCACCCCTCTCTACTGCCCCGCGGCACAACAATTGAATTATTCAAACAAATCGAAGCCATTACCATTCCTAGCTTTGTCTCCTCATTAACACCTTGCTCGCTGCATTAAGTCTGAGCGAATCTAATTGTGACGCCTCCGGTGATTTATAGGTCGTTCTACTCTGTTTGCATTAATTAGGCATCGAAAGCGTTCGGCTTATCGGTCATGTCTTCAACACCCCTGCCTCCGTGTCGTAATCGTTGAATAATGTTCGAGCCGGATTTTTTTTTGACTCGAGGAACGGCGCAGCCGATCGGTTGGCCATTGGTCGGACATTGGAACAAGAAAGGAGAACGCTAGCAATCGCCATTTCCACAATACCCTTTTGGTACAATCTTCACTCTTGTAAAAGATTATATATAAACAGTGTTTCTTCTACAGGCTTCCACTTCTCACTGTACAAACTTCTCTTGTTTCTTCTGTCATCTTTGCTCTTATGATGCAACATTCGAATACTATTCTAGAAGGTCTTCCTGGTATCCTCTTATTTTTTTATCTCACTCTTTGCCTATTTCCTGATTCTTTATATGTTCATTTCGTCCAGTTGATCCATTACGTCTTTATCCTCTACTTCTGTTTTCTTCAGTGTCTCCTCATTCTCTACTATATCTCTCTGTATATTTACCTTACTGGTCTCAACACCTCAACTTTTTTTGTACGTGGTTAGATCATATCAGGTTTCATTATGCATTGCATTGCAATTTCATAGTCTGATAAGTGGTAACGCCCACCATAGTAGCATAGCACTGGCGTAGCGCGTGATATGATACAGCACATCCGAGATGCTTGGATCTTCGAATAGAATCAATGACAAACAATGAATCAACGCACACTGAAGTAGCACTGTCAAATGTGCTATCTGAAAATGACATGTGTCATGTATATGCCAAGCTATTTTGGTGGGGGCTCTCCCTAAGAGCTGATCTGTTGGACACGAGGTGAAGAGGTGGTTGATCTGTAATGATCACCAATGCCCTTTGTAACTTATTATATATAATAATTGAAAGAGTTGTCATATTTTTTCTCAATTGTTTCAGATGGTAAATATTTGCTATGCTGTGTGAGGGATGACACGTTGAAGCTACTGGATCTTAGGATGAATCAAATTGTTAATTCTTTCAGGTGAGTTAGTTGTACTTCGATTCGATAAGTAGAAGATTGGGAATATATATCATATATGATATTAGAGTCCGAATATTTGAGGTTGACCAAATTAGAGAAGGCACATATGTATTCATCACCCAAGCAAATTATCATAGATATAATTGCTGATAAATTTCGATACAACGTGGATTATCTTTTGTCCATGAGAACAAAACTCGGAATATCAATTAACTGCACGGAATTGTTGTAATGCATATCAATGATATGTTGGAAATTATTTTCATGAATGTGATATGATTTCATAACTCACGATTTTTCATTGAACGGAAAATACAATAGATGAGTATTCCAGTACCTATCTATAATTCTTTCAGCTTAGGAAAAAAATTGTTTTCATGTCGATGAAACTTTTGTTGATTGGCAGAAAATAATTGAAGAAGTTTTTTGATTATATTAGTACTAACAGAGAAGCTATAATGGAATACAAAATCACCGCCACACAAGCTTATTTTGAAAGGAGATTCATAATGAAAAAAAATTTTTCATACTGAGAATAACAACAGTTTATGAAAAAGCTCATACAATACTATCCACACGTGTTAATTAGAAATAATAAAGTATAAGTATAAAATGAGGATGAAGAACATCTAGAAACTTGTCAAGAACAACCCTACTCATTGAAAGTAATTTATTTCGTTCGTCAACATGATGAACCAACTTCTAGAATGAAGAAAATAATTCGAAACAAATTAATATGACCTAATAATTAAACAAATAACTGCGTGTTTTTCTAGAACTCAATTATTTTTTAGAATCCTGCCCAGAGAAATAAAATGAACAATTTTAGACTACTCAAGAGTCAATCAAATCGTTACGATGATATAATGTACAGGGTATCCCAAATTGCTTGATTTTGGCTGTTTCTGGTACTTCTAGACTAGATAGGTAAAAACGTTGAAAGGAGTCCTGGGCTCGATTTCCGTGAAAACACCAGTAGCGAAAACTGTTTCTCGATACCTTCATTTGTTTTGAAGATATAACAAAATTTTGAAATTTTTTCGATTCAGAAGATGTGCCATACCTTTTTCATTTTCGAAAATATCTGAAAAAGATAAAAACTTTCAACAAGCAATTTCTCACTGGGAATAAGACATCATTTCGAATTTTTTATCCACAAATTTTTTTTGATTAAATTAAAAAATATGCGTTCGTATTAAAAATAAAAAAATGGTTTTTTTCCACGAAAAAAAAATGTAATATGGTTTCTTGTTTCCGGCGAAAAAGTGCTTCTAGAAAGTTCAAATCGTTTTCAGATATTTCCGTGAATAAAAAAGATATGGCACATTTTCGAAATCGATAATTTTTCAAAATGAAAAAAAAAAGATATCGTGAAATGGTTTTCACGAAAATCGAGCCCAAGACACTCTAGGAAGTTTTCAGCTGTCTGGTCCAGAAGTACCTAAAACAGTCAAATTCAAGCAATTTGGGATACCCTGTAATAGTGTATTCTAAAACAAGTTGCAGAATGAGCTCCTATTCCAACACGAATGCGAAATTCGAAAACGAGCGACGAAGGAGCGAGTTTTCGAAAGCATGAGTATTGGGATTGTCTTCTGCCACGAGTTTTGGACGATATTTTCTCTATTTCAGTTAAGTTTTCTGAAATACTCTCGATTTTCCAATAAATATTCAGATGAGTGAGTTTTATATTGTATCTTGGCAATTGTTGTGACTGACGAAATTTGACAGATTACGGAATTTGAATTCATTTGATTTGAAAAATGATAGGAAGGAAGGTCAGTACTGACAACCAAAAAACGAAAAATACTACTGAAAACAATGCTGTAATGAATTCATCACAGCACTACTTTGGGTACTGTAATGAACTCATTACGATACAGAAATTGAGAAGCACAATTATTGTCATTTTTGGAGTCGGCGTCAGCCGAACATCATTCCTCTTCCTTTTTTTCTATCCATTAGAAATCGGTTCCAACTTCAACCTGAGAACTGTTTTCGGAAGACGAAATTACTCCAGATCTACCTATATCCGTATGAATCAGGAGCAAAAATATTTGTGAACAAACAATTAAAATCTGTAAAGAATTTTGAACACGAAAAGAACATAAAAAATTAGATCGCAGATTGCGAATCATGTTTCTTCCAACACAGGGGCCCACATGATGGATTGGAATAACACATAGATTCTAATGAAGGAAAAAATTAAGATTAAGAACTCAACTCAAGCGAAGTAGCAAGAATCGACATAAACGTCTGGATGCGAGATGAATTACCGCCGATAAAAACGCCGACATGATATCGCATTATATCGCCGGCAGCAACTTATCGAATAACGTCGGAGGACCTGTTGGCGTCGCCACTTAACCCACTTCTTCCTTTCCGGCAGGAAGAGCAGGAAAAAAAGGACCGAGTGTTTAACGCGCTAAGTACGCAGGAAAATGAGTCGGCCCCCGCGTGATTTATCGGCGGTTTGACGGTCTTGGGGCTGTTCGCCGAAACTTCGACGATTATGAGACTTCGCACTTTGCCGAATGGGTCCATAAACTTGCGGAAATTCGCCGCTGATTTATGCCTCGCATTTTTTGGTTGGCGAGATAAAGGACGAGACACAACGGCGATAATCTTGCCTCGGACAACAAGAAGTTTTCACTACCGATCGCCGACCGCAGCATATTTATTATTATTATTATTATTTTCATTACTCTGGACGGGGTACTTCTCAAGTGATAGCAGCTGTCGATGTCGAGTAGAAAATGTCAAAAAACATGGAAAGTAAGCACTTGAGAGTTGTATTGTCGGGCGGAGAACTTAAATACCATACCATATGGTCGCTCCAGACCCACCTATGAGGAACGACTGAAGCTGTTGCATCTACCATCTTTTGCAGAGCGACGCCTGAGGGGAGATCTAATCATTACATACAGAGCCACTCATCAAATGCTGTATGGACTGGACCATCACAACATCTTTTTCCTCAATGCGAGTAGACTACGTGGCCATGCATACAAACTTCTAAAGCAAACCTTCCGATCAACTGCAAGACAGCAATTTTTGCCCAATAGAGTGTTTAACATCTGGAACAACCTACCAGCAGATGTTGTTGGAGCCCCTTCGGTGAACGCGTTCAAATCGAGATACGATTCATGGTGTACTTCATGTAAATAGAATGATCGATAATTGCATTGTAGGAAGCGAAAGATCCCTGCGATAATTGCGCTGCTCGTATCCATAGCAATTTCGGGAAATATTCACCCGAATTACACTCGTGCATCAAAATGACCTGATAATTCTGCATTCCAGCGTGTTATCTTTGAGAAACTGCATTCGTTCATTTTCATTTTTGGAGAAAGAGCCCTCCACCTTCACTCACGCAGTTTTTAGACAACACGCTGTCATGCAAAATTATCAGTAATTTTGATGCACTTGTGCAATTACTTCCTAATATTTCCCGAAATTGCTGGATACGAGCATTGCAATCATCTAATTTTCGATAATTGCATTCTATTTATATGAAGTTTTTGACAGGAGGGAAATCTTCCACGGAGTGATCAGACGTACAGGAGTCGGAAAAGTTAGACATAATAATGCTAAGCGATTGTCAGACTTGCAGGACAGACAGCCGATATTTTACAGGTTATTTAACAAGATTTCAAAACGAATTTATTCGACGAAAGCTCATCAAATTATAACATCGAGTGACTGTAATCCGTTCTTTCGAACCGTACACCACGGTTACTGCACTGAAGGTAGTAGTTGATAGTTTAAAAGGGTTACAGTCCACTGTGACGGTATGGTCTATTGTGCTCCCTGACAAAGATTTACAGCTCGCCTTCCAGTCCCAGAGATCTTATGAAATCCAATATCTTATAAGGCTTTGTTTCCTTTGGCTTACAATGCCAAAGCATTCTGTGACTAGGTAAATAGAAGTTTCTTCCTCCTCCCCACAGAATCTACACTCGTCAGTGTCCGATACGCCCATTCTCAGCAATTGCTTTCTGAGGTGACAATGCCCTGTAAGAAAGCCAGTGAGGAGGTGTAGTTGGTTCTTACTGAGATCCAAATATATTTTGGATCTTGCAGTTTCAAAATTCCGAAGGAACTTTTTGGAGTGAACCAACCCTGGGAGATTCTGCCAGAGTGTTTTTCTTTCAGTTTTCTTCTTCTCCAGGAACTCTTTCATTGCTAATATTTCTGCTTGAAGACCACTCACATAGGAACCTAACGATAGTGCACACTTGGCTTTGACCCCATGAACCCCAGCGCCAGCTCCCGTTTTGTTTTAGAACCATGCACTGGAGATAATGTTAATAAGAATTTGTTGGTGCCTTTGTTTCATAGAAAAATAAACACAGATTTCTACTTTTGTTGCTATCAAAAATGTACAATCATTTACCTGCCGAAGTGATAGATTCTATGCATAACAGAACACTCTACAAAAAAACTAAAAACATTCATTCCTGGTAATCCATCAGCATTCAAGGAAATATTCAAATTCTGAGTGCAGTTTTCTACTTATCTACTTTTCTTTGATACAGAGTCCCCATGTATCCTGTACTCGATAATTAATTAATTTCGTGATTGTTCTCAGTTTCTAGGATTTTGAATGCCCAAATTTGTCACCCTGTATGTGGCCAGATAATATGGAAATCTGGATCGGTTCATTATGAAACATGAAATCAAAATGAAGAATTTTACCTTCTGCATTTTAATTTGGGGTGATTTCAATGACTGCCAAAACCTGTAATATCGAGTGTGGATTATATGCATCTCAACCTGAGCCGAGCCAATACTGTTTTTTTCCTTTACAGCTATACTTTATGGAAAGTATTCCGAACACTTGAAAATCCGGACTTTTTCAAGAGAACAGCTATTCAAGCCGCGCAAGAAGAGCGGTAAGAAGACGCTGAACGTCAGAGTAAATATTGATAAAAATCTCCAGGGGCAATTAAAATACCGCAGAAATTTCTTCAACGTCGCAAAAAGCCAGATTTATGTCTCCGCTGAAAAATGAACGGACCGGGCGCTAAACTAAGCCCGACTTTATGAAAGCCCCGTCTAGCGGGATAATTACAAACAGGAAACAATAATGCCCTTCCTCGGAATTTTATCAAAAAGGAGACAAACACGTTCGGGCCCTTGATGGGAACATTTGTCTGGATTTGCGGGACTCGCAGCCAGATCTAGATTAATGCCCCGCTCAAACTGCGACCACTATTTGTTTTATTCAGATGAAATTCAGATAAACTCGATTGAATTTTCCTAGGCGATTTGTCCCAGTCGTGGTGCACCGTTTCTATGACAGTTATTTTTTTCTCTCGTTGCTCTAGCGATATTTCAAGAACGTCTGCCTGTCGAATCTCGGGATTACGCGAGCGAAATGGAGTGATGAATTATATTCTTCGATCGGCCGTAGGTTCTGAAGGGTCTGAGTGTCTTATGGGTGGGTTATCGAGCCTCGGGCTGGCGAGGAATTGATGCAAGTGCCCTTTTTGAAAAATGGCCCTTTAGGTGATGGTTCAAGCTGGGGACAGATCAATTTAGAATTTTTCTGACCGTGTGAAGTATGGATATTGATTTGGAAAATATACACCGTCGAATTATATGAAGGAAACTACTAGAGAACAAAAAGAAATGAGCGTTTTCTGGACACTGATGTGAACATTTCCCAGGGATAGATCCTACCAAGAAGTACCTTCGCATAATTGAAACTACAAGATCCAAACGATATCTGGATCTCGGTAAGAAACAACTACATCTCACCCTTGGCTTTCTCATAGGCCTCAGAAAACACTGTTTAGTATGGCTTCATTGGACAAGTGACGAGTGTTAATTCTGTGGGGAAAAGGAAGAAATTCCTATTCACTTAGTCACGGTATGCTTTGCCATTACAACCCAAGGGAAAGAATGTCTTGTACGAAAAACTCATAGGAGTGAGAAATAATGGAGCATTCACACGGGGACAATTTTCAAGCCATTCCATTAAGCCAATCCATTAAGACATTCCGTGAAAGTGCATCATTTAGAAGAAGATAGATTAGACCTGGATGTTCGGAAGATCTACTTTGGGTCAATAAAGACAAATATCGAGATAGTTAGAAGTAGAGGATCTTGAGGAGTATAGGCTATGTATGAGAATGTCTCCGGAAATGGTGTAAACTCTAATTGCATCTACCAAAAAAAATTGAACAATGAATCATATTTTCTGCAGGAAATATTTTCGATTTTTTCAGCTTGAATCATTTTCCTTCGATTCTACTATATTACAGGAGGATTCTTCATTTTGCTGAAAATTCTCTCCCAGTCTCTGGAACAATTTTGTCAAATAATAGAAGAGAAGAGCCCCTGCGTGAATTCGTTCACAAGTTAAAAGGTTTAATTTTTTGTGAGTATAGATCTTAAATCATTTTGTGATTTTGAGAACAGTTCAAAAAAATGAAAAAAAAATTGGTTTCAAATTCAACATACGAACAGTTTTCAAAACACAAAATGATTTCATGATGAAAACTGAACTTTTCAATGAGAAAAAAAGTTCACAAGCCTTTTAAATATATCAACATAAAAAGAGATATTGGTAAATCGCGAATTGTAGGTCATGATTGTTCCGAAGATCACATGATGGAATGGAATAGGTAACACATGAAAAGAAATTAAGGAGTCATCTTGTATTCTGTTGGATGAAAATAATAATCTGGCCAAGTGTTCGGTGGGGATCTATGGGTTTATTTATCAAGAAACGAACTGACTCCAGGAAACTTCGAGATAAAATGAAAAATGTTACCATGTATAGACATGTTTTGACCATAAACAAATGAGTGCACAAGTTCAAACAGGGGGCCTTCTTCTTTTATTAAAAATTTTTTCTGATTGATTTTGTTTCAGAGATTGGGATAAAAAATTTTGAAGATGCTTCAGAAATTCAGTTGTTCGGAAAACATCTCATGAAAATCCCAAGATCAGCATAGAGACAAAAAAGAATTTGCATGTTGAGCGTCTATTGAAGCTGCTTTTGTTGCAATCGGTTGATAAAAAATAATGAAAAAATTTTCTCATGAGTACCTTTCATTAGAAATATTTGTTCTGAAATTTTTCAGAACTATTTGATGGTATTTCCGAACGATGATTCACGACATCGATGTTTTTTCGATATCAACTAGGATGTTTTTTATCGATATCCCAACACTAGGGTAGAAACTTTCAGATGCACGTTAAAATGAACCAATTCATCGTATCGAGAGTGGGGAAAGGCATTGGAGCCAGTGAATTCAAAATCGTTCTAATTCGATGGATTGTCTACATTGACAGGTAAAGACATTCCATTTCAATGGATTGTCTCTATTCACACAACGTGGAATACCACTAAGCCAATCCAATTTCTCAGCGAAATGGCTTATCAATTGGCTTCCTGTACTGGATTGTCCCCATGAATGGATCAAGACAATCAATTGTCCAGCTTTCTCAAAGGGCGCAATATACCTAAAGCGTACGGTAGACTCTAAACCCTTTCTTACTGTCACTATAGTATTGTAATAGATTAAGATTAATTTGACATAGACTCACGTGGATAAATTAGATAGTTCCTGTCAAACGACCCTAGGAGATTTTAGATATTCTGTTCCTTTCATTGAAGGAGTCATCGTAGCATCAAATGAATCATTTCGTGTAGCACCACCAGCACCATTACTTAAACTGACAATTTCGAACTGTTGCAGTCTTTGATGAGAGCAAGATGTTATCGTCTATTAGGTAATCTTCTGTTGTACTCCGAACGAGTTTTTAATGCTTTGTCATCAGGTGAACCGAACAAAACAATAATATCTGCACATGTAACATTTATTTCTCAGTTCACTGGATATCTGTTCAGTTCATATTCAAATAATGTTTTGTCGTTCCTTCGGCAACTTTGGAATTCTCAGGTAATGATGAATACCGACACAAACCTCCCACGCTGCTACTAATGCAAAAAGCGAACGAGATACAACTTCTACGAACGCAGTAAACATCCTATATTGCTTTTCCGCTTCACTTGATTACGGAAAGATACTCAACTCGGCGAAAGTTCGCAAATTCGTAATTTCTCCCTATAACCCCGGCATATTTCTGGGCCAAAATCAATCCCCGCAAACTTCGTTACGAATTCTTCGAATTAGAAGTTTCGGGATTCGGATGTTATCAACAGATGTTGCGAACATTGTTCATCTCCGATAAATATTCCCGTTTCTTGCTGCAGCTGTGATGGATTCAAAGTTGGCTGTGACTGGGCGAGGGCGACGTTCAGCCCTGACGGACAGTACGTGGCTGTGGGTTCCGCCGATGGCAGCGTCTATCTGTGGGGAGTCAACACCGCCAAGGTTGAGAGCATACTGAAGGAACATGTGTGAGTATCATAGTTGGTTGTTGATATTTAGAGCGACTGCTTGAGGCTCAGTTATTTTTAGTTGTTTATTTATTTTGTTGCTATTGCACAGGGTACGTCAGAAAGAACGCATGTTTTTCAAATGGGCAGAAAAGTCAGAACAAGTGTGGAAAACATTTTTTTACATGCTATTTTTTTTTCAGTGAAACATAATTTAGGATCTGAAAACTATGCCAGCTTCATGATGCCTTTAAGCCAAAATGCAGGAATCAAGGCAAGCCTCACCCAAAATGAGTCCATTTGGATGGCCAGCTGGAATTTGAGTAACTCAAATTCCTGCATTTTGGCTCAAGGAGGCTATATGGCCGGCATTGTTTTCAGATCTTGAATTTTGTTTTAATGAAAAAAAAGTATTTTGATGTGAGAAAAAAAATTTTTACATTTATTTCGACCGTTCTACCCATTTTAAAACATGCATTTTCCTTACGGACCTGTATAATGAATAAAATTGAATTATGCATTAAAAATAGTAACCGTATAAAAAAACAACACAGAAAACAAAATCAGTTGAAGCACATAGCAATCACCATTTCATGTTAATTTATTGTACACTCACTATGGAACAAGATCATAGATAGTAACCATGTAGCATTTCCTAATAATGAAATTTTAACAAACGATCTTCTCCTGTTTCTTGTTATCCCATTTGTTTGAAAAATATCTTGCATTCAATTGCATCTATATTTTCATATTGGCATTCTGTTTCAAAATAGTTTAACTCGATGAGTAGGTACTGAATACTCAAAACTGAATTCACCTCTGAAAATATTCTATATGCCGAGTCAACAAATCAAAATCTTTGATTCCAAATTTAGGAATAACTTGTTTCGAACTCTTTTCGAAAAACCATCAAATTTATCTACTGTTTTCATGTGAAATAGTGATTTTCATGGGGTTTAGTTCTCTTCAATATTCATTACATGATTCACTGAATTCTTTAAATGAATTTTTTTCTGTTACATTTATGGATTCATTTCTTTTTTGATCATTTCATGAATTATTCCACCGTGTTATAAATTATTTATCGGATAATTCCAAGTCTGGAAACGGTGTATTTGTTTCGCGCACAGGTGGAAAATCGGAATTCTGATTCTAGGGTTTTCAGAATTTCGGCCGGGGAATCTAATGGGCAAATACTATTATGGGCCTAAAAGTTAAACGAGATATGAGGCCCAACTTTGAAATTATGAATGCAAGTACATCCCTTTTATCACATATTCGGATTGAGCGAGTAATTTTCAATCTGAATTAGGTGAAACCAAAAATATTTTCATTCATATTCAGCCCTCAGCGTTTTTTGTTAAAAAATCCGCAGCGTTCATTTAGAGCAGGATGTAAAATTTCATATTACGCTGCATAGGGCCTCAAAATGAACGAAAAAATTTTGTTTTCAACAAATTCATATGCATAATATTCTGCTGAATCCGAATCTGAAATAAAAAAAAAGGTTTCCATTTGAAATTTCAAAGTTGGACCTGTCATTTTGTTTGAGGTTCTTTTGGACCAAAAATCTGATGAGCTCGATAGATTCATCGAAAAAAATTACTAAGTTCCAGACTTTTGAACCACCTGGTGGAATCGTTGATGATACCTTTTTGAGCCATCATTAGCAGTATTTAACTCTAAAAGTGGCTCGAAATCTGTCACCAATGATGACATAACCTCTCGCATTCGCCATTTTGCAACATTTGAAAAGACCATTAATTCATTAATTTATTCTTCATAAGTACTCTGTACTTAGATTTGAGGAAAAGTGATAATTTGAATTAACATCCACAAATTTCATTCCGTGTTTCCAATTTCACGCGAATAATTCGACATGAGGATTATATTTTTTTTTATTTTTAAGTTTAAAACAAAGGAATTCGAGTGAATGATGAAATCACACAACTTTTCATCTCGCTGTTTTTGAAATAAAAATAATTTGCATGAAAATCAAAATTGACATTTCAATCAGCTGTCTAGGTTCTGCTGAGACATTCTGTACGTCTTTTTTACTCGAAAAATTTTTGAAAAAAAAAAAACAGCTGTCATAGGAGTCTGTTCCAAAACATTCTCTTTCCCCCCAACACCGAATTTCTGAACAATTTCATACCGTCGATCAGATCCATCAATTCGATTCGTTAAACGAGTTATTCACACGTTCAGCCATGCATCAGAATTGTTTTTAACATTGAATTACTTCAATTCGATCACTAATTATCATGAAATATCATCCATTTATGAATGCCGCCAACTAATGGATCCGCCGGGTTATATTGGCAGAAATTCGGATTTTTTAGACACGTCGTTATCAGTACGAACGATGAATATGCATTATGCACGTATATTGTGTGGATATTTCGATAATTCAGCTGGAAAACGGGAAACAATTTTCAAAAATTACAGGGGCCAGTTCACGAGCCATCATCAACATTAATGACCAGTTTTACAAACAGAAATTGGTAATTGAATGGAAATAGAAATTCGATATAGAAATGTCCTCTGAAATGCAATAGGACTATTCGTTCCTTATCTTTATATGGAACATGCTTATATTCATCCAACCTATTTGTTGGGATCTCAATATAATCTCAACTCAAGAAACAGAAAAATTTGGGAAAACTAAAACATTTCTGAAACATCGATAAATTCAGATCTTAAAACCATTTCGAATTTGGGAATATTCTCCTCATGTCACCGGTTCTTTCAACCATTTCGGCCGTCGTCGTGGATTAGTTATTCATATTTTTTGAACTAGCTTCACGGTAACGAAAAGAATTGCATTTCTTTAGTCGTCATGATGATTTAATTGTGAGCGATTCAATTGAAGATTTTCATTTTATTTTTTATTATTTTGATTTTATCTATGTTTCAGAAATCATCAAAACCCACAATTTTTCATTATAGGACTGGATCCTCTTTCTCATATCTTTGATATGATTTTTTATTCTTTGATATTATGAGGGCATGAATTTTATTTTATTATGTTTCTATTTTTGCTTTTATATGCGAGCTTGGTTATTATTTTTGTTTACATGAACCCAGAAGATCTGTTGGCCTCTTCTCCAGGTCCGCAGTGACAGCAACAGCCTGGCAACCCTACGGCACATATCTGGCAACGGTGGACAGATCCAAAAAAACTGATTGTGTGGGGAGACCAATGATGTTCAAAAACAGAAATAATGTTTTGTGTAATTCCAGAAACTAACTTTAGTAATAAGCATCACGAACAAGTACCATATACTAATTCTATCAAAGTTTTTCATTCAAACGAATTGTTTGTGATTTTTTCTAATCGATATAGGAGTATATTTTCATTTTGAGCAGCGTATAATCAAATGTTCAATATACTATTTCATTCATATACTCTGCTATTTTATCTCAAAGGTTGTATATTTCTACCGAATGCAATGATGAATTTTATTTATGTAAGAGTTTTTGAATGAGAGTTGCATAATCGAAAGAGAAATTGTGAAAAATTTTTATTTCTGTATATTATTTCATTTGTATGATCGTGCCTGTACATTTGTCGTGAATGTATTATCGGGTGAGAAAATTTGTAAACTTTTCAAATTTGTCAATGAATCAACGATTTTTGTAAATTTAGAAATTTCTCGTATCGGGCCTTCACCTGAATGTATAAACTGCAGTGCCTTGTGAGAAGAATGATTGAAATTAACATAATTTTTAATATTGGTTTAATTTCGAACATGGAAATTGAAATCTTCGTGATTCGTTGTATAATTTTGTCCAGTTGTACCAATAAAGTACGTCCTCTTCGATGAATAAGTGTTTCCTTTCATCCTTCTAAAAGTTTGACGCAGAAAAATTTCAGATAACTCATGAGGATTAGTGATTCTATTCAGTACTCTTAACTGCATAAACAATCGGTCCAGGGTATTATTTTACCACTCTGTGTTGAGTTTCAGAGCAAAACAATGTGTTTTTCGAATTATCGAAATTAAGAATCAGAAACCTATTAGTAGATTTTTTTCCAACATTGAGAAGAATTGGGTGCATGTTGTCCTCAACGAATTATAGAAAATTTTGAAGATGCTGGTACTGTCTTTTGCAAGAAGGAATTATAAGAAGGTCCGATCAGAATTGATTCAACGTCAAAAACATTTTCGAGGATTTGGAGAATTGGGTACACACACTCATTTTGAAATGAGAGCATTAAAATGGGAATGTTTGTTAGAGTTAAAGATTAAATATCCCGAATTTCCCCTGCAGATTTCATGCCTTATATTAAAAATAATTCTTTTCTTTGTTGCTCTAAAAGCAATAAGGTAGAACAAAACAAAATTTCATACATAAACAACCTCAGTTTACTTATAAATCCTATAAATATTCCCCCATTCATTCGAGAAAATCTAGAGAGATCTTCCTTGTGTACCTTCTCTAACTCAAACACTAATTTGTCATGCCGAAGAACTCTTTTGGACTGCCTTTATGGTGGATGCATCATTTACCTCGTAGCCTGGCAAAACTTTCTTCTGGGAGCTTCATAAATTGCGATTATCGATATAATATTTTATGCGCATTATGGCCAGACCGGGTATCCTTTTAAAGTGTATAAATAATGCAAAGGCGCTCTTTTGTGTTGTAAAAACAAACTTGCGTATCCTTTCTGATATAAGGAGTCGATTCTGCGGAACAAACTTTAGAATGATTAGGGTAGACGGTCCCTAAAAGCCCCTGAGTGGCTGTAAATAGGCGACAGGTGTGCCAACTTGGGCGAAACGTAAGTTGCGGGACTGTAGAAGTGTTTTAATTGACTCGAAGAACGCCGCTAAACTCTGGCGTGGAAGGTGTTATTATGCCTGGGATACTTCTGTTCGTGATGTTGGTTGCAGTTATAACGTAGAGTTAAACATTTATTTCATCGATTTTGAGGAAATGAGAAAAGTCACGTCCCGGTTTTCAAATTGTTTTTTAAAAAAACCTTTGTTTTCTTAATTTTTTTTTGTATGAGGTGAAGGAAGGTTTCAAAAACGACACAATGAAAACATTCCCAGTTAAATTTATATAAGAAAAATCAATGCAGAAAATTTTGAATTACTGTTATACTACGATTATATTTTGGAATCACATCGAACCATTTTTGAATGGGGGTATGATCCCCCCCAATATTGATCGAAGTTGGCAAATTTTCAAAGCACTCGGAAGATGTTCAAGAGGAGTTGGAAGAATTTCAAAGGAGTTGGAAATTTTCAAAGCGGTTGGAAAAATATCGGAGCAGTTGGAAAAAATTTTCAAAAGGGTTGAGAAATATTTCGAAGTGGTTGGCAAAATTTCAAAGCATTCGGAAAAAATCCTAAGCAGTTGAAAAAGTTTTTGAGCAGTTGTTATAATAAATTCAAAGCAGTTGAAATACATAATTCGAGAGAGTAATGAAATACGAAGGAATCTGAATTAGAAAAAAACAAGTTTGCCATCAGTACTTGACAATTTAAATGTATCGCCGACAATAAATGAAATTTAACCCAAAATTTTCACCATCAGGTTTTTGAAGAGATGCGGCCCTCAAGAAATAGGTACCTAAGCGTGAATTTTTCAGTTAAGTCGCTGGACTATGTCATAAAGAAAACATCTGGTATCATAAATTTCAGCTGTTATTATCAGGTAAGTAACATCATCATTAGGTACGATTTTCGTACATGTTTTTATAGTTTTGCTAATAACCAATATGTGTAAATAAATTCAAATAATTAACCGAAAAAAAATTAAAAGTTAAGTTTGAGTTATGTGGTGCCTTAAAAAAAATTACAAAAAAAAAATTTATGAACAGAAAATGCACGAAGGCGAACAAGTTATAAAGAAAATTATGGGCAGACCACAGTTTTTGTTTCATTTTGTTTCAACAAAAAAAAAAAAAAAACTAAAATAAGCTACGAAACACAAATCCAACACAACAGAAGTCATTCAAAACACTAAATATATCCTCAAACTTCAAGGTAGTCCTCACAAAAAGAACGATGAAAATTAACTTTAATTTCTCATCAATTTGTAATTCCCAAAATTTACTCCTTTCACAGAATAAAAAAAATAGATTTTTCAGAGAAAATATTTTCTATGAAGAAGAAGAGGCGTGCCTTAGCTACCAGATTCCATGCAATAAAGAAAAGCTATAAAACTAAAGCAACAAACAAGGATTTCTCAAATTTTCAAGCAACATCAAGATACTCTTTATGAAAACACGGACTCCCTAAAATCTACTTAAATGAATGTTCGGTAAATGGAAAAAAAGTTAATTACTCCTGCCTTTGTTGCAATTCCTCATTCTGAATATTTTTCTATCGCAACAAATATTATACCACAATATGCAAAACGGTTTCCTGTTAATGCAATGTATAAGGGTATCCCAAATTGCTTGATTTTCTCTGTTTCTGGTACTTTTAGACTAGATAGGTAAAAACGTCTAGAGGAGTCCTGAGCTCGATTTTCGTGAAAACTCCAATAGTGAAA